>PVLD010002295.1:71267-170313 GCA_004027595.1 Dinomys branickii
GAGGGGAAGGGGAAGGAAGGGAGGGGGGAGAAGAAGGGAAGAGAGGAGGGGGATGGGGAGGGGGAGGAGGAGGGAAGGAAGAGGAAGAGGAAGAGGAGGAGGGGGAGGAAAGCACTCTTCTAGACACTTTGAAATGTGATTCTTGAACAATGCTTAAAATTTGGAGAACATGTTGTCTCTAGTTTTGTACAAAAATGAGATTTATTAACATGTCTACATTGTATCACTTCAGATTTGCTTAATTCAATCTCATACAAGATGCTTCAACATTCAACATACAAGATGCTTCATCATACAAGATGCTCTCACCGATTCACTGTGAGGAAATAGAGGCTCCAAAGAACACAGCTGATAGGAGAGGGAAGTGGGACTGAAATTCAGCTCTGTAGGTCTCCAGAGCACTTCCTGCCTCTGCAAGCTGTTGGGTGACACCACTAAGACCCTCTCGGACCTCCTACCACTGAAGAACCCACGGAGGGTAATTAGCAGCTAGTAGCTGCTCTCTTTGTGGTACCTGTGGTACTTCATTAGCTACAGTGTTCAAAGCCTGAGCTGCACTTTCTCGTTGGCCCTCACTGCTATCTTTTGGGGCCTTGATCACGGCCTTTGGCATATACAGGGTTTACTCAACATGCTCAAGTCTTATGACTCGTAGTGGAGATGTACTGGAAGCCAGGTTTTGGAGATGGGAGCAGTGCTCTCAGCTCTTGTGCTACGTCCTGTCAGGATACACCCACCTCTGTGACAAATGACAGTCCATTCACATGATGCACGTCCAGCTGATTCCCTGGTAAGAAAAATGGTCTTCTCTGAAAGCTTCTTGGAGCCCTCCTAACCTCCCTCGTGTCCTTGCCCCCTCAGCAGCCTTTGGGACAGGGACATGAGGGCAGCGCAGTGACCTAAGTGACAGTACAAGATGGCATGCAATATTGTTATCAGTGCTGGAGGAGTTAGGCCTATAGTAGTAGAGAATCAAAACAATCATGCTGAGAAAATTTCCATTACAAGGCACAGAGTATGTTTTTAACCTAATAAAAATGTGACAAAGAACACTCAGAAAGCTCTCTGAAAAGCACTCTAAGGTAATGGAGGAGATGAAGACCATTTTTGTTCCAATAAAGATTCAATTTTCTAATTATCATCCTACAGCTGGTCACAAGAAATGAACATGGAGGGGTTGACTATCTCAGGCAGCACAGCACAGTGGTTTAAAAGACAGGCCCAAAGTCATTATCTGGATCTATAATTCCTAGTGGTTGAATGGCTCTGGATATGTCAGTTGTTATTAGATTTGGCTACACATACAGAGCCTGTATTATAAGAGTGAGTTAAACAAGGCAGAGTTTTCTTATTATCTCATGTAAAATATCTTTTTGTTTGTTTGTTTTTTTGGTACCAGGAATTGAACTCACAACCTTATGCTTGCTGGGTGGGGGATATGCTGCTCAGCTACATCCCAGCCCTAACCCATATAAAATAGTCCTACAGAGAGGCAGTCCTGGGCTGGCACGGCATTCTACAGGCAACAGAACCCAGGCTTTTTCTGTCTTAAATCCTGCCTTGCCAGGATATGGCTTGTACCCTTCGGGACACCTCATAGAGCTGTTTGAGTCCCAGCTATCATGTCCTTATCTCAGGCAGCACAAAAGAAATAGATGGAAGTAAGACGACACCAGGACACTCTCTTCAGCCCAACTGGCTCCCTTCGGCATTCATCCCGTAAGTCTAGCTTAGACCCCTGCTTAGCTCACTGACCAGTAATTCATCACATGACTGAGTAGTACAGGTTGTTGGTGGTGTTCTTGTTGTTTTGAGATAGGGTCTCACTACGTAGTTCAGACTGGCCTTGAACGCACTGTAGCCAAGGCTGACCTCGAACTCACAGTGATCCTCCTGCCTCAGCCTTCCGAATGCTGGGATTATAGTCATGTGCCACCATGACCAGACAGCAGTATAGTTTTTAGATGGCCAAGTTGCTACTGTAATACAGTTGACTCTGTTACAGCAGGACAGTAGGATAGATATTGAGGAAGAAGCTGCTGCTGCCTTGGGCAAATTGTTTCTAACTTCATCAAGCTTTGCTGTCCACACGGGAAGCATGGGGGGTGGTCCCAGCATCTGTCTCTTGGGACTGCTGCACACAGGAAGTCCCCTGCAAGGGTCCTGCAATGGTGTATCCCTCCCCAGGGGCAACACACAGTGTTTCCAGGGGCCAGGACTGCCCAGAGCTGACCCACTGCTCCAGGGATTCTGAGTCCTCAGGACGCTGATGATGACAGAAGCAGCCTCTTGGCTTAACTCTGCTTTAGTTGTGTAGGTCTATGTTTCCACACCAAGGGCACTTTCCCAAACTAGCAGAAATCTACCCAGACAGCTTTGAGTGATGTATCTCACAGAAAACTTGACTAACTCAGTTGCATATATATTTTCAAGTCATTACCTGTGGTCTGGCTTATGGCTTCAGTATGAATCCATGCACTAGAGAGAGGGTAAAACCACAAAAGCAAGAGAAGAGAAGCCGAAGTGCAGATAGGAAAGTGGCTTTTGGAGTTGGGTCTGAGGGGTTTGTGGGCCAAGGCACAAGACAGTGAGGTCTTCCATCATCCTGAAGAGAGGGACTTTTCCTGAGGATGCTGAGCCCGACTAGGAAACATGAATCCTGCCTCCTGCCCAAGAGCAAGGCAGTGTGTTAGCAGCCTGTTAGATCCCAGGAACACAGCAGATAAAGTCAGCCATGCACTAAAGTAGGAAATCAGAGCAAGAAGGAAAAACATGAAAATTCTTCAAACCCAACTTTTCAGAAATATTTGAAAAGAGTAAGCCTGTCTCCTACATAATAAAATAGCTTTGGGTACTATATTTGGTTTAAAAAGTTGAAGCCATAATTAAAGCAAGAAAGCTATAAGTCTATTAAAATTTTTTCTTTGATACTGAAAAACTTGATTCATGACCTATATTTTATAAAACATACACTTGAAAGGGATTTCACATGCCTTTTTCCCATGGAATATAGCATATTGAATCTCTTGCACTGATGTGAGCAGGAGGTGGCTCTATGCATAAATTACTCAGGGCTTCTTAAAGCCAGGCACTGTCCATGCAGGCAAAGTGAGTCAGAGGTGTTTGTCTGGACCAGTGGATATGGTCACTCTGGATTCCTTCCCAGAAGTGAGAGGTGTCTAAGAGCCATAGAGCTATAGGTGGAGGTGCCCACTGAGTTCTCTGTGACCGTACATCTTTCCTAACTGACATGTGCTGATTTTCCTGACCCGTGGCCCAGCGGGCTAGTGAATCCTTGGGTTCTCCCTGAGCAGCTCCCAAGCCACCACTAGGTAAGAATCTGGTGTATGTGCGAGGATCACTGCTGCAGAGGGAACTGCGGGGAGAAACCAGCTGGGCCAGTCCTGGAATAGGGCTGAAGGTGGTGGGTACTGTTCTCTACCCTCCTTCCCTCTCTCTCTCCTGTACACACACGCACGCACACACACATGCACACATGCATGCAAATATATGTACCAACACACACTGGCGACAAAGTGCATGTGTGTAAATGCTCCCCGGGCTTTGGGTGGCAGCCCGGGGTGCTGTGTCCTCATCGTGGGTGAAACAGGAAAGGGACAGTGTGTGTTGCAGATGAGGAGGTGAAAAATATGAGTTGGAGTCACACAAGTCTGAGTTAAAACCGGAGCTTTATCACCTGCCAGCTGTGGGACCTCAGGAGAGTAACCCAACCTCTCTGAGCCTCTGTGGGATCACCCGTGATTACTCCTGGGGAAGGTAGCATCTTCCTCCCTCACTCCTCCTGCGGGGTGCCTGGGGCTTGGTGGCTTTCTCCTGTGTGGCAGTGACTACAAGATCCTGCCGACTTCCTGGTGAGTCTGCAAGCTGTGCAGATTGGGGGTCTCTAGGTTTTGTGCACCTGTCCCCCTCCTCACTGAACAGCAGCATAGCCTGCCTAGGGCAGGTACTCTGGAGACGCTTGTTAAAGGAATGAAAAAATCACCAAGAAAGACAAATGCTTACTTAACTGAATAAAAAGGGAAGATTATAGTGATTGGGGGCTTCGGGCACCAGGGGCCATTTGCTCTGAATGGAATTTATTGGCAGCCACTATGTGCTTGGGATGCTGCTGAGTCTGAAAATAAGGGGACAAAGGGAGAGCAACTTGAGTCCCTTGGCCTTAAGCTTATGGCTGAGAGAGAAAGCTGAAGGCAGATTCCAGCTCACACCTGAGAAAAATTTATAAACCTGTTAAGGTTTACAGCATTACAGTAATTCCATAAAGATGGCATCAGTACATAATCCCGTATCATAAAATGAGTCAATATAGTAATCTCCCATTTATTATGGGCTTGCCCTGAAGATCACATGTGACCTCTTCTCTCCATCTGCTTTGTGACCACCGAGTCCTGGTCATGGCCATCTCAGCTTGGAACGCTGTAGCATCCCTCCTTGCCCTGCTTTCCTTTTCTACCAAATAGCACAAATTATCTTTTCACAGTAAAACCATATTTTACTATTCTCTTGCTTCAAATCACCTAAAAGTTTCCTACTAAAAATATCATCAAAATGTATAGGGCTCTAAATTAGGATTTGCAAACTTTTTTTTTTTTTTTCAAAGAATCAGGTAGTACACATTTTCAGCTTTGTGGGATATATCGCCTCTGTCCCAACTATCCAGTTCTGCCTGCATGTCGTGGAAACAGACAAAGCCAGTATATGAAGGAATGGTATGTCTGTGTTTCAACACAACCTTATTTAAAAATAACAGGCCATGAATACTGATTTGACCCATGGCCTATATTTGTTGCCTGGTTTTTCAACTGACCTTGCACTTACCTACCTTCTGGAAAACTCACTGGGCACTTCTCTTAGCACCGCACGCTGTGGTTTCCCCACCTGCAATGCCCTCCCTCTGTACCTCTGCCTGATGGGCGCCCCCCTTCGCTGGGCTCAGTGTAAATGCCACTGGGGTGTCCCTACAGACCCTTCCCTTGACCTCACTGTCATTCTCTCCCATCACTGAGTTCTATTTTATCCAAAGGGCTGAGATAATTTTTGCTCCTTTAGTTGTTAATTATCTTTCTCCCCCAGTGAAATGTCTTCAGGCATTTAGAGTCCTCTGCGGTCTTCGTTCACCTCTGTGTCCCAGGTGCTGGGGCATGACCTGGCTCTGAGCAGGTGCCCTGTATAAACTTGCTAAATGGACTTGCTAAATGGAGTAGCTGTGAGATCCTGATTAAAATACAGGCTTCCCTGAAGCTGTAACTATTAAATCCACTGTGGATCTTCCACTCTACTGTCTTTATCTGCAGCATTAACTTTTCTGAACTGTCCAGAGTGGACACACAGGCAGCAGGGAGAGGTCTTGGCAGGAGTTAGTGTGCTCTGAGCCACAACACCTCCAGGACCTGTGCAGTCTACTCTGTGGCCATCACATTTCCACCTTGCATAGAAATTCTGTGGGATTTATTCTACCAAAGGGTACAGGATAAACACAAAGTTTCTCAAGCTTCTGAAGCTCTTTACCGTTTTGCCACTTTACACTACTGGTTTATTTTCATTACTCTCATTAAGTTTTAATTTAATTTTCAAATATTTGACAACACAAACCCTTTCTTCTCCCAAGCGAAGAGTGATAGAATGAGTTTCCAGCTTGTATCTAAAATACCCCCTAAATATTATGGGCTGGCAAGGGTTTACCTTGAGAAGGAAGCAACTGACATGAGCCCACGGGCCAAATCTTTCTCTCCAGTTTGCCTGGAATACCAGGGTCTGCCCTGGGAGGCAGAGGCAGGGGCTAGATGTAGCTGGGTGTTCACTGATTAACAGAGGCATCCCCAGGACCCTGGGGAGTGAAGGAAGTGACTCACAGAAAAGCAGGCAGCGTCCTGTCTGTGAAACCCTGCGCTTGCATCTCTGCGCAGAGATGCCCAGAGGGAGCCCAAGCCCGGTCCCCCTAACCCCACTTGGCCATCTCTGGATGGTGAGACTTGGCAGGATTGTACTTTCCCTTAAAATCATGGAAAAATTGAATTGTTTTGTTTTTTAACTTCATCCTTAAGAAAGAAAATAAGCAATGTGATCACATGCCCTATATTCCAGAAGCCCACTGGGACAGCTGAGAACACGAGATACTATAGTTTAAAAGCCTGAAAACACCAGTGAGGAAAAACCCAGCAGCGGGTGGGCCAAAGAGCCACATCACATCATTGCAACAACAAAGAAGTGACCATGGTAGGGGCTTTACTACCAGGCCACCCCAGTCACTGAAGGCTTCACAGGGAGCGAGGCGCCAAATATCAACTATCAAATATCGCAGCCATCTTTATTTAGTTCAAGCCTTTTGGGAAAACAGCAACTGCCAAGCCATGCTGAGCTCTCAGGATAGCTGTTGTCCCAAAGGCCACTTGGCTGGCTATTTTCCTTTATGTCTGGTCTGGTCAGACTTGTTTATTTATTTATTGTTTTTATTTTTTGGCACTGGGAATCAAACTCAGGACCTTGTGCTTGCCAGGACCTTGTGCTGTGCCATTGAGCTATATCCCAGGCCCTAGATTTGTTTAAAAAATTGAAGCAATTGTGTCTTCAGGAGGAACTCAGGTGATTCTGGAGGAAAAACTAACGACAGAAACCCCTTCTTTTCCCCACACCCTCTCTTCAGAGAGCCTCTCCCCCATGGGAGCAGATCCTGTCCCTCCAGGGCTAAGCATTCTGTGTGGAATGCCTGCCACCACTGCAGTTCTGACTGACTCCCTGCCATTTCACTGCACGGCTATGAATCCCAGGGGGATGGTGCATTTGTGCATGGCTGTGACCTGGGAGCCTGCGACAGCGGTGCAGAGGAGTGCTCAGTCAAAACACTGGTGGGAAAGAAAAACCAGGCTGCGGGGAGGGAAGCAAGGGAGGGCAAGCATCCTGGTTTTCATAAACACGAGAGGACAGGGAGGGACCTGCTAAGCTTGGCTGGTTTTCAATCGCCTTAAAGAGGGCTAGCAGGTGGGCGTGGTGGCACAGGCCCGTAATCCCAGCACTCTGGGGGAGCTGATGGAGGAGGATCACGAGTTGGAGCCCAGCCGGGGCAACTTAGTGCCTTAATGAGAAGGTCTCAGAATAAAAAGAATTGAGGATTAGCACAGTGCAGAAGCCCTACGTTCAATTTGTGCTACCAAAAAATTAAAAAAAAAGAAGAAAGAAAAAAAGCAAAGCGAAGCACTTGAGCTGTGTCCACCTCAGGACTTGGACTCTCTCTGGTCTTGCTCCTGCTTGAAGGGAAGCTGGACATCATGTAAGTTGGGAACAAAGATATTCCTCATGTTGCCTGTCCCTCAAAACTGCTCCTCCTGAGTGGGGTGGGGAGGCATTTTCCAGCTCTCCTTCAGGGTGACTCAGAAGGAGAGAGCGGCACCAAGGCCAACCTCATGCTCGGCTGGTTCCTGTCCCTTGTGGAAGGCTGCTGCGAGCCCTTGGGTACCACGGACTGAAAGCTCCCCTGGGGACAGTTCCGAAACAATGTCTCATCAGCAGAGTGGCACTGGCCCTTTGTTTGGGATAATGCTAATATATGCATCTGACGTCATTTCCCAGAGCTGGAAAGTCTTAAACTACCTCTGCTAGCTGGCTTAATAGTGATCCCCAAGTTGTCCAGCTTCCCCTTCCCAACACCCCTGCACCTCTCAGGTGAAACACATATACTGTAGCCTCATCTCAGGGTCTGCTCCAAGGCAGCCCTACATGCACAAGGTTCATTCCTCATGGTTGGCCCTTCACAAAGGTACCCGGACCACCAGTGGCATGGAGTTCTGAGGTGGGTGCCAGCACCAAGTCTCAAGGACCCCAGCTACCTGCCCTATGCTCATGATGTTTTGGCATGTGCTGGGTATTTGCAAAACCCCACACTCCCACAGAGATCTGACTGGCCATGGAGCAGCGGGAGCCTGGGCCCCATGATTCAATGCCTTGTGATCCTACAAAAGGAGCAGCTCGTGATGTGCAAAGTTCAAAGACCGTTATTTTCTGTCACTCTGCCTTCATCCAGGAGTGATTCCCTCAAATAATACCCTGGAGTTTAGTGCTAAGCAGCTGGGGATAGTGTCCTGTCTGTACATGCAGATAAATAAGGGTGACCTTTCTCCATGATGGATTGGCGCTGATGGCACTCAGGTGTACCAGGACATGGAAATGATGCTTGGTTTGTTGGGAGATGGATCCTCCTTCACACTAACTGTGTGTCCCTTTGCTTTACCTTAGCTAAAGGGTACACTGCCAGAATGATAAAAGCAATTGCTACATTAACAGCACACTGGCTTCTCTTGAACATTTGTTATGCTCTAAGCACCGGGTAAAGCATGCTGTGTCACCTAGGCGCTCACAGAGCCTCTCAGGTGGGAACTGTGATGCCCTACCCCACCCAGCACTAGGTCCCAGTGCCATGGGCAGGAGCAGCTACAGAACTTGTGGGGTCAAGTGGAAAATCAAAATGCCGGGCCCCCTGCACAACAATTGTTAAAAGTTTCCGGAGAGCAATGAGAGAACAGCAACACAAGCAGGGCACTCCTCTGAGCATGGGGGTTTCTGAGGCTGCGCAGGCCATACTCCATACAGCTGATCCTGGTTATGTGGGCTCAGAAGAAGTGACCTCGGTGACCACAAGGACCCTCTCTGCCCAATAGACTGAGCAAGCTTTCTATTAGAGAGTTCATTAAGCCTGGCTATGAGTCAGAAGAGCTGCTCATTTTCTATCAGGAGCAAAGTCACTTCATCTGCTAGAAGTGCGCAAATGTTCTCCCAGCTGGACCAGCAGAGGGACCACAGTACACATGGTGTGCAGAAGAGACGGGGGTGGAGGTGGGGACAGAAGGCTAGTAGGGTCTGGGAACGGATGACGTCTGTAGTGCACAGAACTGGACTTGTCTTTGAGCAAATGCCAGTGCAGATCTAGCCAGAATCTGATCACAGGATGGAGGCAGAGCTGGCAGCATCCTACTGGCAAAGTGAGCAGCCATCCTCCACATTTCCCACCCTGACCTTTTGGAAGATGGTGGCCACTGCCAACATGATACGTGGGCAAGAGCCTGTGCCTTGAAGCCAGACACGTGGATACTGACTCTGTCCCCAAGCAGGGTAGCTTGGGCAAGTTTCCAAACAATTTGGAGCTTCAGCTCTCTCACCTGTAAGATGGGGCTAGCACAAAAGCTCCCAGCACAGGGTAAGGTTTAGCTGTTGTCATGCTGGGATGGTCTGGTGACTGTTTTCATTATGGAGGGTGGTGGCATATAGAAGAGCTCATGTATGAAGGTCGATGATTCAGGCTGAGTATCAATACTCTCTTCAGCTCTTGTGAACAGGGAAAAGTCATCCAATCCTGTCTAAGGTCAGCAAGCCATTCCATAAAATGAGTGCTGTGCAATATCTGTGATACACAGGATTCAAAGAACCACAAGTGAGCTGGGTATTACAGAAATTGAAGGGGTGTGATCTCTATATCTGGCTGGGCTCTTGTTGGTGTGACTTGCAAACGGTTTGGCTGGAGAGTGAGCAGGAGAGGGAGGGGTAAGACAGCCCTTCTCAGATTTCTACTGTCTCCACACATGCTGCCTGGGCTGTCTTCCCTCTAGCTCTCCTACAAGGTGCTAAGCAATCTAAGTGGTTTTCTTTTGCAAAATTTCTACATTCTTGACCCCAAATCTGACTGATTCCATTTCAATGCCTGCTCTGTAGTTAAACCCAGAAGGTGCCGAAAAAGAAAACAATGAATCAGTCCAAAAACGTTTTTGCCAGAGGCAGCTGTCCCGTGCAGACATCTGAGACAGTATGCATGTCTATGGGATAATACCAATCATAAACAGAAGTGTGTGGTGGTTTATGTGTTTCCGGAGATGCATCTACCCCTAACTGCATAGCTTTGTGCTTTAAGAAATCCAATGTGCATAAAGGATTCTATTTTTCTTGGAAAATATGACCTATATATAAAGCAATGAAGTCAGAACTAAGCTTGAAGAAAACACACAGTGGAAGGCAAATTGGATATTGTCTAATCACATTCACACATAAAATACCAAGACACAGGCACACTACGGTGCCCCAAATGAAACCACTTCCATTTACATTTAGAACACTTTTCCCACTATCCACATTCTAGTCCCTGGTGTACAGGCTCTGGGGACCACAGATGGAAACCAGAAACCTTTCCATTCTGCTCAAACCCTGGCCTCTTTAAAGCTTCCCCCTGCAGGTCTCCTAACTTGTTCTGTACATCAACTTGTTTGAGTTCTGTAAACATCAAACCCAGACTCCAGGCTCTTTCTTGCCAGAAGTTTCCTCTCCTCCATAAGTAGCCCAATGGCGGGTCCGCTCTGAGGTGACCAGACCTGCCCTCCAGCCTCCTTCCCATCTCAGCAGGCCTGTTTTCACTGCTCTTCCTCCACTTGTCCTCAAAACACACTCCAGCACACAGAGCAAGTTCACCTTCATTTGTACAGAGTACATTCGAAACTGTGAAGGCAGAGGGGCAATTCTGCCCTTGGGGGCTTTGATGCTGTGCACAAAGGCCCGGCTCCTTGAAGCTGAGGGAGGTTTTAGGTATCTTGCATATGATTATTCCCTGGTAGTCTGGGGAGGTTACCATGACAACACTCCCAGAGCATCCTGTATCTACAAGCCATTGGAATATCCCATCAACTCAGCTAAGGGGAGAAAGAGTCAGAGCAGTCCTCGGACTTCCTGCTCCATTCTGGCCACTGAATGACTATTTTACTTATTGTTTGGACATAATCTTAGATTTGGAAACACTGATACTTTTAATAACAGCATTTTTTCACTCAAAAATGTCTTTGAGCTTAAAATCTAAGTCCCGTCTAAAAGAGATGTCTCCCCTTTGTTCTTCACGTGCTCTGGCATTATATTCAGGAGTAACTTCTGCTGGCCATGAAATGCTTTAATTATTGTGTTCTGGGCCTAAAAAGAAAATTCTAAATACTTCAACCTTCCCTGATAGAGGGGGTTAAACAGAAGAAAAAGACAGCAGTGAGCTCCACAGCCCCCTTGGGTGATTTCCATAGCAGCAGGTACATGCATTTCCAGAGATAAAACGTCCTGCCTTTGGTCCTTTGACTGAACACAAAGGGTTTCGCCATGCACAACTTCTAAGGGAAGGGAAAAAAGTCCCACCTGTTTCACCAAAATTTTTCTTATTAAAAGGCAATTATAAAAAGAAATAAAAGGAGTATATAGTGAAGACTTTAGTTCTCACCAAAGTCCCACTGCAACATAAAGTTCAGCTAGATAACAGAGCCTGTCTGGTGAGCTAGATATTTATACCATGCCCCGCATCAACCATGCATCAGAGACTCGGACTGCAGTCACCACAAACGATCACCCTCAGAGACAAGGCAAGATATTTTCATAATTTGCAATACCTCAATTTGCTGTCTGCTTCCTCTTTCTAGCCCTTGCTTCTACCCAGGTAAATGACATGTTAATATTGATTCAAGCCAAAACATTGAAAACAGCAATAAAACAGTATCTTGAATCACTGAAGATCATAGCGCACTATCTCCAAGCCTCCAGGACGATGGCAAATCAGTTTGACGTACCTGTGGGGGACCCCTCCATGACGTGGCCGACGTAGGGGCCTTCCCGAAAGATGGGCCTGTTGTCATTCTGATCGATCACGACGACATCCAGTGGCACTGGCCCCTCAAGAGTTTTGCCATTGGCATCAGTGGTCTCCACAAATAGCTATTTGAGCAAAGGGATTGGGGAGAAAAAAAAGGCATTAGTTCAATTATGAAAATTGAAATCAGGCTCCCTGGAGAAAGTAGGTTGCATCAGCAATTTGCTGAGCCTTGGGTGATATTCAGACTTTGCTCTCAGTGGAGAGTTACTGAAACTAGAATAGAAGCTAGCTATTCCAGAATAAAAAGTGAAGATCAAGTTCATGTCAGATTCTCCCTTGGGGAATTTACAATTAATACATCAAATTTGCAAAGAAAGTTAAAAAGAACCTTGCAATCAGCCATAGCTGAGAAAATGTGCTTACACTGTTTCTGTTTTTCCAACATCATTATCCTTAAAAGGAATGTTACGCTAATGAAAATAATCGTCTAAGCAGTCATGAAGCGAGCACATTAAGAGAAAACAGAGAGTGTTTATGGTGATATTTAGGAGAAATTCAGGTCAGTAAGTATTTGTAGGAGCCTGAGTAAGACCTTGGGATTCCTGCCCACTAGGCCTTTATAAATTAGAGGATTTCTTGATTCTAGGAAACTCTTCAGATCTCAGTGAAGAAGATAGAATAAAAAACAGAGTTATTATTTGTCTTAGAATCAGAGCAGGGCAGCCTGGCATTGCATTGACCCACAGTGCCTCTATATCCTCTTTTTCCGTGTTTCATCCAGTCTTGGTGCTTCTCAGAAGTAGCAGTAGCACATCTCAGGGGAAAGGGTTGGCAGGGAAAGGGGATGAGACCCCAGCACCAGGTCATGAGCTATGTGACTTTAAGGAAGAGAATTGCTTAGCTTCCTCATCTGTAAAATGGGGTTAATCAAGCATCGCTTAATAGGATTTATTTAGGGATAATAATAACTAACAGTTAGCCAATTCTTTCTTAGGTAATCTGCTGTAGTCTCTCACTTGAATGTCACAATAACCCTAGGGGCCATTTTTCTGAGAAAGGAATGGAAGAAAATAAGGGTAACTTGGTGGACTCCAGATGTGCCCTTGGGAAGTGTGCCTTCAGGGCTCCCACCATTAACCACCATAAATAATATGTGATATCTAAAACACTTATTCTATATCAAGATGCAGCTCTCATTGCTTTTACTAATATCAGTGCTATTGTCAAAATTAGCCAGAGTTAGGAAAATGAAAGGGAAACACTTGACATAGTTTAGTATAGTTTAGTGCAGCTCACCTTCTGCTACTGTAACCCTTTTAGAAAGGAGCAAGTCAAAATTCAATAAAGCCAGAAAAATCTCATGTGATTTCACCATCTCAATCACCCTCCTGCTCCTTTTTGAGAGAAAATGCTTTGCACAGATGAAGATATTTGCTACACTCTTATTAGTACTAATGAAATCACACTGGCACATAAATGCCCAGTGGAAGGGGATGAGTTGAATTCGTGTTTGTGCAACGATGGTTTAGACTGTGGGTTAGGGTTAGATAAAATAATTGTTAACCTTGTTGATCAGCCTGGAATATTGAGTGAAAATACATAGGGTAGCATGCACTTTGTACGCATGTAGTATAGAGACACGGACAGAATTTGAAGATAGTAAGAAAGATGAAAGAAGGTATGCATTTTTCATTTTTTCTTTTATCTTACTTTATTCTTTCTTAGCAGGTTCACACATATAATGCCTGCACACGTGCACAGACACATATACACACACACACACTCACACATGCCTGACTTCCAGGGCATATAAAATGATACGAGGGTACCTCTCTTAATTAAGAAAATAAAATTAAATGGACTGAGTCTCCCAACATCTGACTCAAAGAACTTACAGAAGGAAGACTTTTATATTTTGGGGGTTCTAAGCCAGTAGGAGAATACTGCTAACAAATCATTCAAGCACTGAGGAAAATTTCATTCAATAACACATCTATTTTTTGTTATCTCAAAACAGCTGCGGATTTGACTTTAATGCAACCAAAACAAACCTATGTGTAAAGATAACAAATACCTTGCATCTGAAACCTAAGCTTACACATTCTTCAAGATGTTGCCAGAATCATTCACCGCAGGGAGGACAAATCGGAATTCACATTTGACAAATGTACAAACACATCGGAAATGGGAGGGTAGACTGCAGATCCATCCCAGCAGGATGGAAAGACAGTAAGGAGGCCAGGCTGGTCAGAAAGGATGCCATACAGGGAGCAGAATCTCAGAAAACCAATTATGAAGTGGACAACTTGATGGTATTTTATGTTTAAAAAAAATAGCCAGAGTTTTGACTCTCAGATTATTTTTGACAAACAATATTAACAGAAAGCAAGAATTTGGAATGGTCTCTAGAAACAGCAAAGTATTACTAAGTGGTGTCTCCTCATTTTAGAGATAATTTAACATACATTTTCTGGGGACCTAACACTCCCTCTCAGGCAATGTGCTGAGGAGCGAACACAAAAAGAGGAACAAGCAAAGACACTGCAGTGCAGACAGACAGATGACAGATGGAGGAAAACATCTGAGCAAAAGAATTTCAGTTAGCAATGAGGGCCACGAGGCCAGGAAATGATTTTATTTCCTGAAGTTCCACCACTCACTAATGTGACAGAGAATGCTCCCCCCCAGTCAGGACACTTCAGTTTCTTAGTTGCCCAGGTAACAGTTCCTGTCCCACTTCCAGTTGTTTCTGGTCTCTTAGAAATGGCTGGTCACTGTGATGCATGGCTGGTTACTACAATGCACACTGAATAAAATTCCCAATTGACAAGCCATTCCACCTCTATACTTCCTGCTTGCTTACCTCATGTAGGTTCTAGACCAGCAGAGGTCAGGACCTGATATTCTGGGAGTGATCCTGATCAGTGCCTGTCAACGTAAATAAATCTGCCTCCAAATCCTGGGTGTTGTTTCAGTGTTTCTGTTCGCTGTTGCACTACTACAGCCACTAGCCTGCTATATATGATTATTGAAATTTAACCCCATCATAACTTCAAAAACTCAGTTCTATCATCAAAGTAGGCCTGTTTCAAGTGTTCAACAGGCCCCCGTGGCTGGCAGCTGCCAGCCAAGATGGACAGATGGGTGCATTCCCGTAATTGCAGAGATCCAGGGTAGGAGCGCAGGGTGCCTAGCAAGTGTGTGTACAGGGCACAGATCTGAGACAAAATGGTTGGGAAAACCTCATTGCCCAGGGGACATTACAGCTGAGACTCGAACAACAAGAAAACAGGAGTAGATCATGATCCAAAAACAAATGGGGAAAGAGTTCTAGTGTAAAAGCTGTTTGGTAGGAGAAAAAACTTGGTATTAATCTGGGGACGGGGAGTGACAGAAGATGAAGTCAAAGAATGAAGATTTCACTCAAGTTCAAATGGAGCAGGTTGAGATTTGTCCCACACAAGATTCCTTACACAGAAAAATCTGAGCCAAGGAAAGGAAAGGCTTTATTCCTGCAAAGGGCTGGGAAGGTAGAGATGCGGAAGGGGAAGCACACCGTGTTTGCTCGTAGTAGAGGAAGGCATTGCAGACTGAGGGAAATGTCTAAGAAGAGAGGTCCGCCTGGTATCCTAACCATGAGCACTGATCTGCGTCTCTGGCTGAGCATGACCAAGTCGCCAGTAAACACAACCCATCCTCCCCTTCCCTAGAGTGAGTTTTCCTGGGAAGGCCAGACCCACAGTCAGCAAATGTCAAGCTTGCTGAAGGGAGGCTCACTTTCTGAAGTGTTACTGGGGACCCGGGTATCAGAAAATAAATGTTAATGATGTCATTATCTTCCTTTTCTCTTTTCTAATTGCTGTGCCCCTAACACAAATCTTCAGTTTGAAAAGCCTTGAACACCATTTGTTTCTGTGAATTGCACGATAGGTTCTAGGGGCTCTGTTTGATTTTCAGAAACAAAGCAAGACAGAGCACATTCAAAGAGAAGCAGTCCAGTGCCAGCTCTGGCTGTCTGAAGCAAGAAGCCACTCTGCAGAGTCTCTGTGAGAAGAGACAGGCAGATGCCAGCAGAGATGGAAGTAACGGCTCCAATAAATGGGAGCCAGCAGCCCCACCTGCCTTTGCTGGACCCCAACTCAGACTCAAGCGTTTCTCTTCCAGCGGTTGGCCTGCACAGGAACAGAGAGGTGTGCTAGGTAACATGGTAGAGAGAGCTAGAACTGTGGAATGCTCAATAAAGTGCAATAAGAAAAGCAGTGCACAGTTGTTGTCTCTAATGATCTATTTGGTGCCAGGTAGCCTGAGCTCTGACCGATGATACATCTGGCTGACCTGTGAGTTGCGTGCCCTGGACCTTGCCATTCATAGTTCAGGCAGAAGCACTGGCATTCAGGCAGCAGGCATTCGCGGCCACTCCCATGCTGCTTGGCATATAGGATTAGAGACAGTTTCCAGGGCCCCGGAGAGCTCAGAGACAGCACCCCAGATTAGCGTTGAGCAGAGTAAGTTTTCCAGTGGATATCAACATTTCCGTGCTTTTTCTAGTCTTCAGCTGTGCATGAGAAGCTCTTTAAGCAGACTGGGTGTGATCATTCCCTGAGATGCTTCAAACAGGGCCTAAGTAGAAGAGAACTGCTCGCTGACTGAAATGTGACCCGCATCCAGTGACATCCATCCCTTCACTGCCTGTGACTCATCACGGCCCTTCCCAGCACAGGTCCCGGGGCAGGCAACCCTCCTCTGCTTACCTTCCAGCTCTTAGCCAAACACCACACAGCGCCTCCTTCACCCTGCTGTCAGAGAGGGCTGGGACCCCTGCTCTCCACTCCACGGCACAGTGCCCTTCCTCTGCATCACTTTCCATGCTATGGAACCACTTAGGCATCTGGGTGACAATTCAGTTCACAGAGGCCTCCGTGTCCCTGAAAAGCGGGCTGTGGGGCTGTTCTTGCACCTGGGTGAGTCCCTAGTCCCAGCGCCTGACACACAATGGTCACCTGTGTGAAGCTGACTGCACAGAGTGCTCGTCTGAAGAGGAGATAGCTCTTTGAGAGCCCGGGGCTGCAGTTTTGGCTTCAGCACTAGCCATCTGTCCTTTCTCTTCCTGGCACATGGGGCTGACAGTCCATCTCACTCTGTGGGCCCTGGCCAGTTGACTTTTCATGCCTTCTTAATTGACCAACAAGGTCCCAGTGGTAAATAGTATCAAAACACATTACATTGATGACTTACTTTTCAAAGAAGGGAATCAACATTTATTTGCTGTCTAATGCATGTCCAGGCTTTTTAGGCATTATCTCATTTGGCTTAAAACAACTAGGAGAATGGCTCACTGCAGCAAAGAAATGTAAGTAACTAGTCCACAGTCACAAAGCTGGTTTGTGACCAGGCAAAATCCAACTTAGCTCCAACTCTAAATTCAACTTTGCCCCACTGCTTGCTGTTTTTTGTTTTTTTTTAATGGCCTGCTCTCTCAGATGTAGTTTTGCTTCTTTACTGTCTTATTTACTGGATAGTTTTGTTTTTCACCAGTTGCAATTTTTAAATCTTGCTTCATCCACTGCGTAATTACCCCTGAGTTTAGGAGTATGATGGGCTTATGTATTTTATTAGTACACATGAAGACACATTAACATGTACAGTGAGCCTCTGTATACGAGCAGCTCCCTGCCACAGGCTGTGGGCTGGAAACAGAACAGCAGCAGTCCAGCTCCATGTTCCCTTCCGGAAAGACACAGGCTTTTGGAAAAGCAAAGCAAAGTCATCCTTATAAATGTAATTCTCAAATGACCACAGTGAATGAATGTAGAGAGAGAGCTAAAAGATGCAAGTCATCCCAATCTCTAGAGCAAAAGTATTTTATCTTCGAGCAGACACATTAAGATGCCACATGAATGTGGTGGCCCTCTTCAGGGGCTGTGGTAGGTGGAAACCAGGAATGGGTCCTGTCTTCTGAGTGCTGTGTGTGGAGGGGAAAATGTCCCCACTCAGGACCTGGGGAGTGGTCTAAGTGTGGGGTCTTGAACACCCTGCCCAGCAGCTGGGGTCCTCTACCCTCCTTCTGCACTAGGGGGATTTGTGGGGAGGAGATTTCACCAGATGTGTGCTATCAAATCACATTACACAAACTGGTGACTCTTCACACCAATTAAGGCACCGTAATAGCAGAGATTGGCAGGACACATTATGCATTAACAATAATGCCTTCTTAAAAAAACCACAAGAACACAATGAACCAAATTACAAAGCATGTACATGCATGCCAGCCTTCAGCTCCACAACAAACTGTTAACATCTTGCCCTTCGTTTGGCTCATCTTCTCATCACCCATCACGAAAGACGCAATTTAGCTCAGCAAATTTGACACTGTGATCTTACCCAAAGGGATGACATGATCAAAAACAAAATGCACTACAAGGTCTTTTGAGTGAAGGCCAAAATGGAGAAGCTGGCTCTTAAAAGCCAGTATTTTGTGTAGTGCAGGGTGACCCAAGAAGCAGACGGGAAGCCTGGATCAGTGGAATTAAGAGACAAAACATAATCCACAGTCCATGGAGTCAATAGTTACTTTGAAGATAAACAATTTAAGAAACATTCTAATGGCCTTTCTCAATTTTGCTGCCTTTGCTTTGGCAAAGTATTCAAAGGCAGTAACATATACACAAATGCACACAGCAAATTGTTGTTTTGAGATGATGTAATTCGACATCTGCCTGTGAACAGAGTGTGTGCACACATACATCCTTTGTAGCTCTAGTATGCAGGGTACATAAAATAAAGGATGTATATTAGCTACAGATCTGTTATGGTTTGGGGGATATTTTGCAAGGGGAACAGTATAATACAGGACACATATTTTATAAGATTATTTATAATAGTCACCCAAAGAATGATATACAAAAGAATGCAGGAAATCTGTCCACATACTATAGACCAGTAATCCAGCTGAGGGCCTGGATCCCATGGTAATGTCCTGCACGTGTCCAGCTGAAGACCTAGAGCTCATAACAATGACTCCCACAAATTCAACTGGAGGCCCAGAGCCCATGACAATGTCTTATGCAGGCCTCCTGTTTCACGAATCTGCGCTGGGAAGGCCCAAAGGTCAGTAGTGGAACCGAGAAAGCTGGTGCTAATGGGATGAGGGACTTGTGCTAGCAGGCTGAGGGATCTGCACTGGAGCTAGGAAGTGATGCTCAGAAGAACCAGAGGTCCCCCAAAAGGTACCACAGCCATCCTCAGCAACAGTGAGGTCCTGAGCTCCTCTGATGATCAGGATGGCCAAGTTCCCAACAGAAAAGCCAACACAGCAAGCTTCTCCAGGAGACTGGCAGGGCACCATCTTTCCCTCTGGAACCAGAAAGTGATGCTCAAAGTGAGGACCAGAGCTCCCCAAAGGGAACCAAAGCCATTCTCAGTGATAACAAGGTCCTGAGCTCCTTGCTCAATGGGAACAGCCAAGCTCTTCAGGAAAGCCAGCATGACAAGCTCCTCCAAAGGAACCAACAGCTCATTACAACTTCTACCAGCTCCCTACAGCCTCACTTCTTCCCCAGTTCTGCCTCATGCTGCTGGCAACAGTCCCCAGGTGGCCTCCCACACCCAGCACCACGCTTACTCAGTTCAACTGGGGGTTATAAGTTGACTACCAGTTGTCAATCCACTATAAGTTCTAACAAATAAGATTCACTTTTGCCTGTGAGGATGAAGATGTTTGCCACCTAAGTGAGTATTTTCCATCTAAGTTACCTCTTTGGGGTATTAAAAAATTTTCCAACGTGGATGCTGCCATTGATATCATCTCTGGAAATTCTCTTTAGTAACTTCTGCTTGAACAAACTTATAAATCACAAACACATTTATTTCACTCCAAATAGCTTTTGTAGTAGAGGATATTTATAATTTTAGAAATTTAAAATGACCCTTTAGAGGTTCACTGTGGGGAATTAGGGACATTCACAGGCCTAACAATGGAGTGCGTAGAGTGCAAGTATAAATGAAAGGTGTGTGTGTGTGTGTGTGTGTGTGTGTGTGTGTGTGTATGTGTGTGTATACCTATGACCTGAGACATACAATATGAAAACCAAGATGCAAGTACTTGCACTCAGGGATTGAAAAGCTGAAGCCATTGACTGTGAGGTCCTGAGCCATCACCCCAGGCCTACCATGGTGGCATTGAAGGTTGACATGACCTTCCTGGTAGGTAGTGTGGAAGTAGCTCAGAGAACCTCCAGGATGTTTTCAGCTTAAATAAGAAAACAATCTGTGAAGATTCCAGGGAAATAAACTCCTAGAAATTTTCTTATAAGTATGTTAGATTGTTTATTTATAACAGATGATCTCTTTGAGAAAATTGGTAGGTGTTTCAAGAAGCTACTGTCCACAAACTGTTGTCATTAATTTATGTATTGTGACTTGATAGCTCATGCCTCTGATGAAAAGAAAATGTTATTTTGATAAGCAAGAAAATGATAAAACTCACTCTAACTCATTTTATAAATGTGACACTTACATTGTCCTTATTTTGTGTATGTGAGTCCTAATATTTAAAAAAATCTTATCGGTGTACTTCTTGCAAGTTCCTTTGGTAGGAGGTTTTATACTCTGCATATAGATGAAGATGTATTAATTGCCTATTAGATGGTAAACAGCTTAAGGCAGGAGTACTATTCTGTAGCACTTAATTAATCTATACCTTGAAAAAGAAAGTACTGACATATTTTTGTTCAATTTTGTCTGCTATTCTCTCATGCTCTCCACTTCTCAGTATTTCACAGAGATGGAGCAAAGCTCCTTCAACAAGGAGTAATTTCAGTAATTTCTGAGATTCCCTGAAATCTCACTAGCCTTGGAGTCAGAAGCCTGTGCCCACATTTCAACGCTGCTACCTACAGAAAAGCTGAGGTAGGCAGAAGAATGTTCTCACCCCTCAATCCATAAGATTTTTTTATGTCTGAATTTCCAGAACTTGTAGATACGTTAGGATACATGATAAAGTGGATTTAAGGCTGCAGATTGGCTGACCTTGAAATAGAGAGATTAGCTTAGGTTATCTGAGTGGGCCCAGTATAACGATGGGAAAGAAAAGAGAAGGTTAGGGTGATGGGATTTATCTTCATGCTTTGAACATGGAGAAAGGGAATATAGGCCAAGGGATGTGGGCGGCCTCCAGAAGCTAGAGAGGACAAGGAAGGGGATTCTCCTTTCGAGCCTCTAAAGATTAATTGACTTTTTACCTCAGTGTCCTCATTGCAGATTCCAAACCTACAGAACTTTAAGATAACAAATTTGTGTTGTTCTGAGTCACTATTGGTAATTTATTATTGCAGCAATAGGAAATTAGTGCACTGGCCACATAACTTACTGTCCAAATCTGAGCACCTTTACAATGAAAGTAGATACTACTAACAACTGCACCAAGTTAACAGGTGAAAGCCAAAGCCATTCCAGGTAAAATGGGTGGTGTGGTTCTCTTATCCTATTCAGTTCCAGTTTTCCAGGACTTGGTGTGCATGTTCCACAGACGGTGATTAGAACAGTTTTCCTGTTTTACTGTCAATTGAATGGAAAGATAAACAACTGTGTAGCTTGGTTCCTGGCCCGTAAGAAATTCTAAACACAGCTGTGTAAGACAGGAGGAGGCTGTGGTGCCCTTGATATGTATGTGCTGGGCAGTGCCACCACCAGCCAGGGTCATAGCCTGGGTCAACATCCCCAAGACTTCCCAAAGTGCAGCACCTTGGACATTTCCTGGGACGATGGGGGAGCCAACAATCTGAGAGAGGCACTCAGTCATCTCACAGGACCGCCATAGGAGAATCGCTCTTTTCCATGGACCTTCATTTTGATATTTAAAACATATTCTTCAATGTAGTTCTTATATATCAACCACTATCACCTGGAAATCGCTCTCATTACAAAAATCGTTTCCTTTTTGACACTAACTACTTCCATTTAAATTGGTTTTCTCAGCCTTGTTTACTTACCTAAGTTGAATGTCATTGTGGAGCAACCCCTGGGCAGTGTCGGGAAGACACTTTAGCCTCTTGGGACATCTCCCCACCTTCCCTTACGCAGTGGTAACACGCCTCCCTTTGATGAGTGGGTTGTGACACAGGTCCCTCTAAAAACCATCCAAGGACTGATACAGTTTCACATCTGTTAGGCTTTTAAAGATCTTGATACAATTACTACATTTTTGGAAAAGTTTGCTCTGATGAGAGCTGCAACGTTTTGTCAGTGTGAAATTTTACTTGTAAAATGTCTTTTTTCACCAAATATAATGAAAACATTTTTTTCCTTATGCGCATTCATGCTCACACCCACACTGGACTTTGAGGGTACGCTTCTATTTAACTTTTGAAGTAACTTTAATTATGTGGAAGAAATCTATGCAGATACTCAAAATAATTTTATTTAAACAGCTTGGGTGAAGTCCTAGCAAATACCCTTTGCCTCAAGAGGGGACAGAGGCTAAAAATTTTAATTGGCTTGAGTAGAGTTTATATAAATCATAAATGATAGAATTATGCCAGATCCATTAAGGAGATGTACGAAGGTTAAGGAGATTTTTGTGCAAAGACGGGAAATAGAACATTTTTGAAAACAAAACCATAGGAGAACAATTCCTGAGGGTTTTATTTCCACTTGCCCTTTCCCTCTTCCAAAGTGAAATTCAGATGCAAAGAGGTGAATGCAATATTTTTCTTTTTTAGTTTACATATTGAAGTCATTTTGTTAGACACATATTAAAATGTACTTTATTAAACATCATGTTCTCCAAAAACTTAAGGTTGACATATAAAAATTTAAAATATTGACTAATAAATCCCAGATAGATTAAGGTACTAAGAGAAAAAAAAGCCACTAAATATTTATGTAACAGAGGTCTTTCTGAACCAGAGTTATAGACATATCTTATTGATAGCTTATATTAATTAAGTTCAAATTTTTTGTATGAGTAAAATATGATAAACAGGAAACAGAAAAATATCTGTATCATATAAGTCAAGCTTATCTTGATTATAAAAAGCTGGTCAAAGATAAATATAAAAGAGAAAACAAAAAGAGCAAAAATATTATGAAGTTAAAATGAGATTTTTTTGCTTATAAATTTGTTAAAATAATTAGAAAAAGCTACTTATGTGAGAAAACAACTACATTATGGGTAATAATAGAACACATTTCTAAAATGCAATTTTTCAATGTCTAGCATAAGACTTGAATTTTTTTATTTTAAAGAGAATAAAAATAAAAAAAAACCATTAAAAAACAATACAGAATTTCAAAACAAGATGATAGGAAATTAATAATGGTTGTTATAGTGCATATTATTATCCTCAAAGAAGTTGTTCAGATTACCAGATACAAGCACACAAAATTGGTCAAAAAATTAAGAAGAAAATAAGTTATTGAAAGGAACAGTTAATATTTAATTGTTTCATCATCTTACATGCCTAGATTTGTTCACCTGAGTAACCAATTTGAAGATATCAACATGTAATACAACAACCATTGTTAATTTCTTATCACCGTCCCTGAAATTCTGTATTGCTTGTATTGTTTTGTGTTATTTTGTAAATGTATGTGTTTGTTAACATGTTTTTGTTCTTTTATCTTTAAAATAAAAAAGAAGAAAAAAACTAAGCATTAACTGTTCCTTTCAAAAAACCAACAGAAATTAGAAGTACAATTATCTTAGCTATTACATAGATTTCCCTTCCTTCCTTCCTTCCTTCCTTCCTTCCTTTCTTTCTTTCTTTCTTTCTTTCTTTCTTTCTTTCTTTCTTTCTTTCTTTCTTTCTTTTCTCCTTTCCCTCACCCCAGTTGTTCTTTCCTTTTGGGTAGTTTCTTTCCCTTTCAAAATATCTATTTTCCTTTTTGGATTTTGTTATTCTTTCAGTTTCTTACACTAGGGAGACAATACAATGTTTACACATGCAGGTCTGATGGATTTCACTTATGAGTATGGTCTCTAGTTGCACCCATTTACCTATAAAAGTCTTGAGTTTATCCACCCATTTACCTATAAAAGTCTTGAGTTTATCTTTCTTTATAGCTGAGTAATAATACTTCATTGTATAAAAATATCACATTTTTATTCCGAGTTGATGGACATTTGGGTTGTTTCCAAGATTTAACTATGACAAATTGCGCTGCTATAAACATGGGTGAACATATATTACTGTGGTATGATGGTTTCAATTCTTCTGGAAAAATACTCAGAAGGGGAATAGCTGAGTTGAATGGGACTTCTAATCCTACTTTTTTGAGGAATGTCCACACTAATTTCCACAATGGTTTCACCAGTCTACACTCACACTAACAGTGGAGAAGGGCTCCTTTTTCCCCACAGCCTCACTAGTATTTGTTATTGGTTGATTTCTTGATGAGAGCCATTTTTTCTAGGTTTAGACAGAATCTCAGTGTTGTTTTCATTTGCATTTCTCAAATGACCAATGATGTTGAACATTTTTTCATATATTTATTTGTCATTTGTATTTCTTCACTTGAGAAGTGTATATTCATCTTAGATGTCCATTTTTGGATTGGGTCTTTGAATTTTGGGGCCTGATTTTTAAAAATTCTTTATATGTTCTAGAAGTCCTTTGTCGGAGGGGCAGTTGGCTAAAATTTTTTCTCAATTTGTGGGTTTTCTTTTTACTCTGTTGGTGATTTTTTTGATGTGCAAAAGCTTTTCAGTAAGGTGAGATCTCAGTTGTTGATTCTTTGAAGTATTTCCTACGCAGTTTGGTTTTTGTTCATGAACTCTCTACGTACCTCTATGTCTTCAAGATTTCTACCTCTTTTCTCTTGCAGTAGATTTAGTGCTTCTGTTTTACTATTTAGATCTTTGATCCATTCTGGCTTTAGTTTAGTGCGTGGTGATAGACATGGGTCTAGTTTTAGTCTTTGGCATGTGGAAAGCTAGTTTTTTCAGCACCATTTATTAAAGAAGCTATCTTTCTTCCAGTGAACATGTTTGGCCCCTCTATCAAAGATAAAGTGGCTAAGTGTATTTGTAGTTGTGTCTGCATCTTCTAATCTGTTCTATTGATCCTCAGGTCTGTTTTTTTTTTTGCCAGTACCACGCTGATTTTATCACAGTAGCTTTGTAATACAGTTTCAAGGACTTGAAAATTTTACTTGTAGAAACTTAGTCTGGATGTATGTCTGTGTGCATATGTGGCAATGTACACATTTATTTCACTATTGATTAAAAAAGAAAAAAAAACTATAAACACCACAATGTCCTAATAGGAGATTAAATCAACTATGGCATGTGCACCAAACAGAATGCTACATTTCAGAAACACATTAGAGAATGTAAAAACATATTAATGGCATAGGATACATGAATACTATGTGTATGAAGTAAAAGAAATCTGACTGAAAAATAGTCTATACAACACAATTTTTAGAAAACAGTATACTATTAAGACTGTGCTAAAATATTAACAGTGAGTTTGTTGCAGGTGAGTTTTCTTTGCCTGCTGTTTTGATTTTATGAGTGTATATGGATTTCAGACTTAAAAAGAATTGATAACATTTATTTTAAAACTGCAACTGATTCAGATAGTAACTATAGACTGACTCCAGTTTTTCACAAATGGAGAGAAACTTGAGGACGTCTGACGTCCCTCAGCCTGGAAGATTAATGAAAAACAAACAAACACTATGTATATAAGATCATCAGTGTAACAGTGGAATACAGAGTGTGGCTGGCTTTTCCAATCATCATAGTTTTCTGAGTTTTGGATCAAAGATGAATCTCAATGCACTTGACAGGACTTTATAATACGGAGTTTGACCTCATCAATTTTATTTTCTGAACCATCACTGCTATGGATATCTACTTCTTCTCTGAAGCTTCACTTTTAATCTCACTGATAGAGCAGCAAGAGCTGAGAGTCCAAGCGTGGACATTAGATTCAAGGAGACTGAACTTCAAGTCCCAATTCTATCTCTTGTCACCTCTGTGATTTCTAAGCTATTCTGTTACCTTCTTAGAATCTCAATTTCCTCCTCTTTACAAAGGAAGTGTGGAATCTCACAGAAAACAAATGGGCTTGTGAAGCACTTAGCAATAATGCCAAGCACACAGCAAGTGTGAAATAAATGGTGGGCACCAGAATCCTTGATATTTGAATAGTGAAAGAAAAATATCACTTAATGTGTTCTTGCATAGAGTTTACAGTTGCAAGCACCTAAGAAAGATCGTTCCTATATTGCTGATACTGCCTGCAGGAATCAGAAGCTCATTAAAAATAAGTGGAAAGATTAGCCTCAGGGCTGACAGTTCTCTGCTCCAACCTCCACATGAGAAGTGGGTTAGGATAAGGTCATGGTACTGTTGTGACCTCTTCTGCATCCTGGCTCCTAGAAGGAGCATGACCTGGGGGAGGTGGTACCCAACTCCAGCCTCGCACTCTGGAGACCAAGTACTGAACTCACCTTCTTTTTCTGGCTCTTCTGAAACATCCGTTTCCCATCCGCGCCACCCTGTTCTGCTGTATGTGCGTCTTGCACTTTGGTCACAATCCCTGCTCTACCTCTCCTCTGTGAGGGGCCCGCATTCCATACCTTCTTGATGGGCCTTTCCTACCTCCCTTTCCATCTCAGGCTGCTCTTTCAGTGGCATATTCTAACCTCAGGGGCAGTGAAGGTAGTGCTGATATTTAAATTTTAAAATTTCATTTTGATGTAAGAGACTCTCCACATGTGGCAGTGAGAAAGAACACGGGGAGGAACTATCACCTTTTTATCCTCTTTCCCTAGTGCAAAACTATGATGCAGAATCACAGAGAGGATATCAGCCCTGATGCGATCCCGGCTCTCAGATTTTCTTAGTTTTACTCATGCTTTGTGTGTTTGTGTTTAGTTCCATGAGATTTTATCCCAGGAGTAGATTCCTTTTCTAACACCCCTAGTCATGACACGCAACTCTTCCCTCTCCACAAGGACCTCTGTCCTCAGAAGGCAATGTTTTCAATACTGAACTTGCATCCTACTTCTGTGTATACATTCAAAAGAATTAAAAGCAGGGTCTTGAACAGATATTTGCAAGCAGTCCATGTGGTAGATAGCAGGACCCTTCACAAAAGCCAAGAGGTGGGAACAATCCAATTTTCCATCAGTGGACACCTGGATAAACAAAATGTGGTCCAGCCAGACAATGGGATGTCATTCAACCTTCAAGAGGAAGGAAATGCTGGGAGTTACAGTGTAGATGGACTTTGAGAACATCATATTAAGCAAAATAAACTAGGCACAAAAATGACAGATAATACATGATTCCACTTACATGAGCTATCTAAAGTAGATTTATAAAAAGTAGACTAGTAGCTATCAGAGACGGGGGGCAGGGAAGAAGAGGTATTGTTTACTGGGTACAGAACTTCAAATTTTCAAGATGAGACAGTCCTAGAGATCTGCTTCACAACAGTGTGAATGCATTTATACTGGACCATTCATTTCAATAACTATGATTGTGACCTAAATTTTATGTTACGTGTTTAAAATCACAATTAAAACCCCCCTTTGACTGTCATGGGAATCACAGGGAAGCTGCTGTCAGGAAGCCTCCTGGGATTCAGCCCTAGAGACTCACCAGGTTCCCAGCTGGGGCTCAGGCACCTCTGTGTTAGGTCATCCCAAGTAATTCTGAGGCAGTGACTTGAAGACTGCACCTTGGTAAAACAAGCTCAAGGTGCCTAATGTCATCACCAGCCAAGTTTTAAGATTTTAAGACCCAACAGATACTGTTCCTGGTTAGGGCAATGGACTACTTGCTTGCGGGTTGATGAAGCTGCTAATGGTAAATCAGCCCTTTCTGGCAATGAGTGAAACATAAGTAGGATCACCTGGCTTTCGCTGGCCGCAGCATGCTGCTGAGTTCCTCTCTTTGCTTTTAGAGTCTTTCCTTAAATATTTCAAACTAAGGCCCTGTCTTTGCCTGGGGAATCACAATTAGTTCCTACCCGAAGGTTGGTTAGGGAGTTTAAAAATCCTGATAATCCAGTCCTCTTTGTACACATCTGGTCTCTCAGCAGACGCAGTCCGCTGTCCCTTCCAACAACACCCTGAATCTGACCATCTCTGCCTGTCGGTACTTCCTGCCCAAGCCGTGGTCTCCCCTCCACGCTGATAAGGTGCCTCCTACAAGTCTTCACCCTTGTGCTCGTGCTCTTGCTCCTGCAAGTTTTCAACTGCTCTTTAACATTTTTAATGGGACTTTTCACTCTTCGGCCCTCCCACCATCTTGTATCAATCCTGTTCCAAGTTGGAATGTGGCCTATGAGTCCCCAGCATGAGCCCTGGTTACATCCTTGATCACACGTCACTCTCTTCAGAGTCGTCTGGCCACACCGTCCTTTTTGGTGCTCCTCAAAACTGTAGAGTTAATTCTCATATCACATTCTTTGAGATGCTGTTCCCTCACCTACAACTCTCTTCCCTTTCTGAGGAGTTTTCATTGCCTGCTTCCTCATTTCCTTCACATCTTTCCTCCAAAACAGAGACTGGGCTTGAGTACTTCATTGAAAATAGTTACTCCTCCAGATTGCCCAACCGCCATCCTAAGGTCGCTCCAATGGCTGTTGTTGCTACAAGCCTGGAACCTGGTCATTTATTTCTCTGCCAGCCCTACTCAAGCAGAAGCTCAGGAGGACAAGAACTCGCATCTTGTTCCCTCGGCGCACTGAAATACTGTCTCACACTCAGTAAATTTTCAATAAAGATAACAAATGAACAATGAATTAGTTAAGGGCTCTCAGTTTCTGGGAAGTCTCTTGACTCCTTAGGGGAAAGATCAACAGACAAAAAAGAAATGACAGGTGTCTTCTGAGAATTCCTGAGGGTGGACCCAGCCAAAAGCAGCAATGCATTAAGAATTCAGCAAGAGCATATTTTGCCTATTTCAAAGGAAGAAACCACGTTCAGTGAAGTTGTTATAACTGTCAAAAGCTTGCAGACATATTTTCCATGAGATTATTCATTGTTTGGCAATGACTGATAGCAAATAATTTTATTCTGACACACATATTACTAATAAGCATATTTAAATGAAGGAAAATAAAGCAAGTGGAACTTAATACAAATTCTGGCTCACCAAACTTATCCCATCTGTCCCTGCCTTTATAAATGAGGCAATCCAAGTTACAAGAATAGACTCGTATTTCTTACATAAATCCCTCCTTGCAATCCTTGGAACTCTAGCTCAGCATCTCTCTCTGATTTTTCATTTTGCACAGAAAGGCCTTAAACATCCAGACATGACTGTGACTTGATCAGATGCACTGTTGTTGAATTCTTCTGGATTTTAACCCAGATTGCACCATATTCTCTTCTTTTGCTAGAAAACCCCACTCCAGGCTGATATATAGGTGCTGTGCGTGGGGGCACAGAGAGCTAATTACAGTTAGTGCCTACTGACATTATAGTTATAGTCACCTTCATTTTGCTTTGTTACAAATCCAGACATCCTCACTGGAGTGCCATGCAAACACCCTTGCCATAGTGCCGTGTGACTTTCTCAAGGGTCTTGGCCAGCCCAGAATTAGAGTACTGATGAAACTTATTCCATGAAACATGACATCCATTTTGCATGCTTCTGGGCCATGCAGAGAAATGGGGGTTCTGTTCCGCTTATCACCTAGATTGCATAGGAAATGCCCAGGAAGCATACCACCACTGTGCAAAGGGTAAGTGCTACTGTGCTATAATGTAGCTGACATCCCAGTGCAACAAAACATGGAAGAGAGGAAGATGTTTTCATAGGCCACATATAGTAATTCAGCAGAATATTTTCCTTCAAAGATATAACCCCTCCAGCACATGGTGGTGTCCATGGTCCCGAATCATTACTCTTTGGGCAACGTTGTTTCCCCAGTGCTTGGGATACCGGTGGTGGTTTATGTTACCTCTTTCAAGATTTGCCCTAGGTGTGGGAGGAGTTAGTTAAAAGACAGAAGCAATGAAGGTGTGGTGCCTGCTGAGGGATGGCATTACTACTTGAAGTTTCCAGGAAGATCAAAGGGCTGTATTTTGTTGTCTGGTGAAATTTTAGCTAAGAAAAGTCAACAATTTCATCTCCTGGGAAGGTGAGTAGGGGAGGTAGACACCTGCCGTGGCGCTGGGTGTCTCCCAATACGTAGTTCTGCTGTCGCTTTCCATTTGGATCTTTTTTCTTCCTCTCTATTTTAAACTCTTTCCTTTATCCTACCACCGGTTTGTGCATTTTGCAAAAGAATCCAGCTGATGCACAACATCTTCCCTCTGTCCATTTTATGCCTAACATTTATGGAACACTTCATAATTTTTGTAATGGTGTTCAAGAAGAAGCAGGATCATGGGCTGTACTATTCAAGTGAGACCATACTCAAGTGGGAGTGAGGAGATTCCTGGAATTATTTTGATATGGTTTGGGATGTGCAACAATCTAAAAATGTTCATAATTCTGTGATAATATTTCCATTTTGCAGGGCAAGGAAAGTTTCTTAAATAAGATATTGGTTAAGGTAAATTTTGGAAGTGTCTCTGAGGCAAACAGAGATGGAGGGAGGGAGAAATAGGATTTTGGGGACAGAAAATAGTAACATGAAGGTGTAACATATCAAAATGCTCTAAAAGAAGACATCTGATTCAGCCTGGTGCCTATTTTTATACCTAACATGTTGGAATATGCATGCAGCATCAGTTTATCCATTGTCTGTGGCTGCTTTTGCATTAGAACGGCAGCACTGAGTAGTTACAACAGAGTTTGATAGCTCATAAATCTTAAAATATTTATTGTCTGGCCTTGTATGGAAAATTGTTTCCAACTCTTCTTCTAGACCACTGAGTGCAAAAGAACATAGCAGTAAAATTCCCAGGGAGAAAAAGTAGGTAGTGTTTCCAAACCTGATTTGACAACCTGCGGTCTTGGGATTTTGTCATTTATCCTATTTTAATTCTCTCCTTTCTCGCTTTCTCCTCCTCCCTTCCTCACCCCATCTTATCATTATTGTTTTCCCACTCAACAAATATACATTGTGTCCTATTACACCTCAAGTCCTGTGCTAGCCTCTGGGTTACTAATAACTAAAAAAGTATGTGAAGATTTATTAAACTCACCCACAACTACCATTTAGTGGGACTAAATAACAATCACAGAAGTTACTATCAAACATGGAAACATACAATGAAATTCTATTTTGAGTGTGGGTGGGGGTTGTTCAGTGAAGTTCTCTTCAATCTAAGTTCACAGGAAATGGGGAGAAGATGCTGTGCAAATGTTTGTAACTTTCAAAAACTGCCCCAAACTCAGACGGACTAAGCAGAATAAGCCAAGTGGGAGAGTGATGGCTGAGAGTGAAGAGATATGTAGGGCAGGGTGAGTGGGTCCTTCAGACAGTGCAGAGCTTTGAACCACTTCCTAGGGGCAGCACGACACCATCCAAACTCTAGCACAGAGCCATTTTGAAAAAGAGTTCATAAGTTCCTTAACTAGTTAAGCATAGAGCCAAGATACGATATGACCTAGACACACTACTCCTAGACACAGGCCCGAGAGAAATAAAAATGTACATCAACTTGAAAACTTTCAAAGCATTTTAGAGCTGCATTATTCATAATAACCCAAAGGAAGACACCAAATAGTCCATCAAATGATGAAGAGATGCACAAAGTGTGATATATTCGTACAAGGAAAATATCATTCATCCATAAGAAGGAACAAAGTGTGGATGCATGGGACAACATGAATGGACCTCAAAAATGTTAGCTGAGGGACAGAAACCAGTCACCAGAGTACATACACTGGATAATTCCGTTTATTGAAAGTGTTCAAAATTTATAAATCTAGAGGCAAAATGCAAAGCAGTGGTTGCTTCGGTTGAGGAAGGTGAGATGAAGGAAAAGCGGCCGCTAATGGGGACAGGGATTTTTCTTGAAGTAATGAAAATGTTTTAAAATTGACTGTGTCACAATTGCACAACTTTGTGAATGCATTAAAAACCACTGAATGGCACACAATTGCATGGTGCATGAATTATATCTCAATAAGGCTGTTAAAAATAAAACCTCTTATGAGTCTAAAAGGTGAGTGGGGAGATGGGGGAGTGACTGTCTCAGAATTGGATTTCTGAAGGTCATTCTGCACCATATGTGGAGGGTGGACTGAGGAACCCAGGAGGAAGACAGATGGGTGGGTCTGGTCCTCTAGGGCACAGAGAGGGCTGTGGTGGCTGCCACGATGGCAGTGATTTCCCTGACGGAGCAATGCTGAGTGTAACTCTTGGCTATTGTAAACACTTAGAAATGGTACGTTCTAGTTAATTTTTCTCTTTTGTTTTTAGCTGGAACTTGAGAGTAGCAGACCTTGGTTCCAACTCTAAATCTGCTAGTCCTGGGTCCTAATCATCCATTTTCTTTTCCTCTTCTGTAACATCTGGCCAACCTATGTGTGGACCAAGGAAGATAAACAGATAAACAGATGTGAAAGTACCTTTCACGGTAAAGCAGTACATTCCACGTGGATGCCAGGTTTCAGAGAATTAAACTCAAGCATAAACACTCAATACCAACTAACATAAACAAACTGTATTACTTCTCTGAAAATCCAGGGGGCTGGTCTAATGCCTGAGGACCTCCCAGTCAGTGTTACGGATATCAGTGATAAATTAAACATGCAGGTACTGAGAGACTAGGAGATAATCTCAATGTAATGACTGCAGAGATATAGCTCGGAGGACACTTTTAAAAATGAACACATCAGTAGACACTGCTACATGGCAGAAACCTACAGGACAGCAGTGGTTCCCCCTCAGAAAGTGCTTCAGACAGCACTGTTCCCTCCCTTCTCACAACCCGCACTTCCTTCCCAGCGCTAAGGTCAAGTGAGTTTCCTTCTACTTCTGTGCTTTTTGGTTTTCTTATATCCATGCAGCACTTCTAAGCCACACATATTTGGGTTTACAGCACTGCAACCTGTGGGTTCCCAGCCATCATCACTTCCCTGCACATTCTAGTTAGGAAAGCTTTCTGTGGTTTGGGTCAAGTCAATGCCTGTGCTGCAGCTCAGACAAGGGCACCCCAAATGAAGGCCTCAGGAACAGAGTCCCTCTCTGCGCTTCTCCTGTATTCCTGCCCCTCCTTCTCCCTCCAGGCAAGCTGTGCAATTCCTCTTTTCCAAGGTGGGACCAAGGAGCTAGCCCTAAAGCCCACAAACAGTCCTACAATCTTCCCTGGCTTTCTGTGTTACAGCCAGCGATAAATAAGTTCTCTGAGCTACCTCGTTTGACTGTAGGTCATAAGAACCCCAGTCTAGAAATGGCGTGTCCCATACCCTGAAGGAAGGAATGCCACAAGGAGAGGCCAAAGTAAATCTGAACAAATAGGCCTTACTGTCATTCTAGTAGCAGTAGATCAGACCCTTTTGTTCAATTATGTTTCTGCCCACTGGTCTATGCTTCATCAAATCTACACATAAACATGGATAGCTCATCCTGGGTCTTTGAATCTTCAATTTGAAGGCCTTTATGTCACATAAAACTATGATCAAATAAATCTGTCATGCTTTTCAGCTGTTAACTTGTCTTTTATTGTGGAGTGTCAGCCATGACCCTTCGTGATGCAAGAGGAAAGGTACTACCCCTGTCTTCCTCCACGCCTGTCATCTTGTTCCCCAATGTCCTAACATTATTTAAGAAAGATGGCCATATAGCTATTAAGCGAGTCAGCCAATTTAAGTAATCCCAGCATCCACGACTGGCGTGTGCCATGCTTGCAAGTTGATCGGTTTGCTGTGCTAGTAATTAATTACACATTGCCAAGAGCCTTGTGTCCAACTCTGCAGAGAAACGGTATAAGAGAAAGTCAACCCTAGAAAGGTAATTCTAGGTGACCTGACCTGGATTAGCATATTAATAATGAACGATTGTTTCACAGGGATTGATGCTGATCTTTGCAAGCTCAGTCTGAGAGCCAGCGAGCCTTCAAAAGAAAAAGGTGAGGCATCAACAAAGCCCCTTCATCTCAAATTCTTTTGTTTGTATTCCATGTACTTCGTTAATGAACTCTATGAGACATTTCATTAACCTTCAGATCCCCTTGAAGTATTACCTGGTAGTGTCACATAGCTTCGGTTTCCTTTAGATATCTTTCATAGTTTTTCAATTTCTAAAGACTTCAGATTCAAACTAAGAGAATGGCCTTGGGATATTTTCCCTGAGGATCTACTCCATGGCAAGGGCTAAACCCCAAATCATATCCCCCAAATCAGTTCAGTAAGTTCTAACTTTCCAAATCTTATCCAAAAACCTAACGGGCTCCAATTTGGGGCTGATTACTTGGCTGGCAGTGATAACTCTGGGCCTATAAGTGCTAACACTGGGTCCACTCGCTTCTAACACTAGGTCCACACCCTCTAATCTGCAGCTGGAATTAATGACAAGAGAAACCTCAAGAGTAGCCAGATTTCCTACAGTTTTGTAGCACTGATGATGTGAAAAAATGATCTTCAGGGTATTTCATTAGGAAAAACAGTTCTTATACAATAGTATTTTTAAAAATTATTTATCTTAATGGAGATGAGCAAGAGAACACAAAATACACTTAGAGGTGATAAATATTTTCCAGTTGTCTTTTGATATCATTTATGGGGCATGGTCTAGCAATAGAGCCTGGGATCTCATGCACTCTGTCATTTGTTTTGACCTATGTATCTTACTTCTATATAAGGCAGTTGCATTCTACCCCAGCCTTCCACTCTCATGCAATGAGCGGGGGTTGAAAATCGTTATTTTTGCCAGATGGGTTTTGGACAAGAAGTTCTGGACAGCCAGGTGTAAGGTGCTGTGCCATGTGTATTGGAACCAGGAAGCAACCAAAGCCTCCTTCCTGTGATGTCTGTTCCCACTGCAGCTGGTGCATCCCGTCTTTTCATTTACTTTCGGCTTTTGAAGCTTTGGAAGGAGTAGGTGGATACTCAAAACCATGATCTTTTTGGCCCTCATGTTCAGCCTTGACCAGTCACTACCTCAGAGTCCATCCAAGCTTCCGTGCTCTTTCCTGCCTCCTTCCACACTTCACTCTTTTCTTCCCCTGTTTTCGCCCTGACCCGGTATATGTCTTTGCTGCTGCTGTCTGTCACAGCTTTGCATAAATGACAAGATGTTTTATGAGTCTTGCTTCACTCCTTTCTCACTAGTTTTGTTTAGTAATTTAAATCTTATTCTCCTGTTCTAAATGAAAAATATTGATGATTTCAATATTTTATACCCCTCTCTCCAAGAAGGAGGTTGTGAAGTAGTGATTTATGGTTCTCTGGTACTCAGTTAATTCTGTTATTCATACCCAGGGAAAACAGCAAAAAGAGAGGCTTCTTGTGCCGGAAGGAGAGAGGCACAAACCCCCTGGAAACCACTTACTTCCACCCAACACTGGCAACTTCTGGGTCTCTACGCCTCAGCGCGCTTGGGACGCTGTGTCTGCCAGCCAAGGGGAACTGGGGGAATGAAGATCAGCTGAGGTGATATCAAAGGGAATCCTAGACATCAAGCCCTTGATACTCAAACATGCCAAGATTTTAAAAAGAGAACGACAGTTAGCTTAATAGCAAGTGAACGCAAGCTTCACAATAAAAGTTATCTTCTCAACTGTAGTCAAGTGAGAGACAACAGGAGGTCAGTAAGGAGTGCTACTTTGTAGGACGTCTGCCTGGAGAGCTCGCTGATCCTGTATCCACACCTAGGCATTCCTTGGGAGTTTACTCTACTGCACTATAAATGTGCATGCTTACATATGCCCTCAATGGATGACTCAATAATATTTTTTTCCTTTTGACAATTTCTCCAGAGTCAGTGAGTAGATTTGACCTATCTCTGACTTTCTAGTCTCCAGTACAGGGTTGGACCACATGTGCCCCTAAGATCTGAGCAGCGACTTTAAGAGGAAGATGGCACCACTGTCTGACCAGTCAGACAGAAAGCAGCCTGCATCCTGGAGAATAGGGGCTGCACCCACTGTTCTTCACATACATTCTGAGGGTCAGAAGGACAAGTTCAGAGCTCACCACTCAAAGGCCCCACTCAGGTTCCATGAGTCATAGGGTAGGCACACTGTGGAGTCCACTCACTGAAACCAAGAAGGCCTCTGAGGGGCAACAGTGTCCCACACCGACAGTCCTCTGGGGCATTCTAGAGGCCACGTTTGAGCCACAGAATGAAAGCAGCGGCTGGTATTAAGCAGACAGGTTTCACTTGGGATCTTTACAAAATTATCACCATCTAAACTGTGCAAAGCCCTAGCTTCTTGCTTTTAGAAGAGGAAAAAGAGAAACTCTCAGTTTTAACAGTAGAAATGATTCCCAATCAGCAATTGGAGGCTGGACAGCCTGCAAACATTAAAGTTCACCAGAAGGATACAAGAGACGGAGTGATTTTATTTTAAATTTAGAAGAAGGCAGATCTTTGTCCCCAGATGGCACATATCCAAGGGTTAGAGCATCTTCCTAGAAATGAGAGCCATGTTACCATGACTTTGCTTCAGCAGCAGCAGCAGCACCAGTGGCACATTTCTTAAATACTTCACATGTTTCAGACACTGTCCTGTCACAGATATGTCACTTTTTTCAATTTTCCTCTTTTCCCTGGGGAAACCTTCACTATGACCCCACTTTACAGAAAGGGCTCTCCTTTAGCCAAAATCCAGTAACTCAAACCCAAACAGAGTAGTAGTCACTAGCCCCAGCTCTGCCCCCTACCAGCCAGGGGAAATTAAGCCAGCCCTGCAGTCCCAAGCCTCAGCTTCCTCAGTTGTGAATGGGGAGCTCTGCTGGGGTAGACTGGAGTGTTTGTGCAGCCCCTGACTGGCTGTCATTGCCAAATACCTTGCAGCATTTCCAGGAAAGTTGGCAAGATAGGAAGACTGACCCCTGAATGTGAGGTTGCCTAGGTGATATGCTTTGGTCAATAAGATTCAAGCTGCTGGGACAGAGAATCGATTTTAATAGAATAAATGTTGAGGTGTTTTGGTGTGGAGTCTGGGGTTTCTTCCATCTACTACCATGGGACTTCTTAAACTCAACCCTATTAACTTTGACTCTGGGACCTAGTAATTCACGGTAGGGGGCTGTTACAAGCTGTGTAGAGTGTTTACCAGCATCCCTTGCCTGTACCCATTATGGCTAGCAGGAACTCCTTCCTTTTAGTTGCATTAACCAAAAATGCCCGCCAGACTTTGCCAAATAACCCCATGGGGGAGAAAACGGCCAGGTTAGAAACATTCTGCTATGTTTTCATGACTGAGTGGCCACTTGATCAGGAAGAAAGGAGGAGCCATAGAACATGCCGGAGCCCAGTGAGCCAGAAGCCAACACAGATGAACCTCAGTAGACCAACAGAAATGCAAGTATTGATGGTTGCAAGCCTTTGAGATTTTTGAAGTAACAAAAATAACCCCATGTAATAGTCTAGCCATGAGCACAAAACTGGAAGGCAGAACGTTGTGCAGAGTGCCTAAGCATATTGGGGCCACAGGCTGCTTTGCTGCAAATATCAGACTGGGTAGACTGCAGGACAACATAGGGGTGCATCTCCTGCAGAACCAGCCTGCTCACCCCTTCTCAGCAGCCCTCCCTTTCCGCCCCACAGATCACAGTCTAGTAAGACCACCTACTACAACCGCTCCGCACCAGCCTCGCTCCTGCTCCTGAGCATGGCACTCAGGGTCGGGCTGGCTTCTGCCGGCAGCGGTGGCAGCCCCAGCTCTCTTGTGCCTTGTTCCTTTTCCTCCCAGTGTGTGACGCTGAAAGCCCAGAGTCTTCCTACCACACTAAACAGTTTAAACAACACCCCATCCTGGTGCTCGAGCGAGGTCAGCTTGCCAATTACCACTGCAATTTTTGGCATTTGTAGTTGTTTTCATACTTGACCCCATGCATTAATGTCTCCCGAGGGCAAGGAACAGCGTCTGTTTTGCCTATACCACCAGATTCTTGCAGTTTCTGATGGAGAATTTTGGATAACTGCATAGATGAACGTGAACATAAAATGAAAGAACACTTGCACATCATGGAAAGTACAATAATAATTTGGACAGAAATTCAAGGTTGCCTGAATTGCTTGTTTAAATCACACAAGATCCACCTAGGGTACCCAGAGTGTGTGTCACTAGGAGATGTGAAAGGAAACTCATAAAACCCTATGATAGAATATATTAAAAATTACTTTATATTTCGTTGTTTTAATTATAGAGTCTGCAACTTCATTGGTGAGTCTCTTATCTCCCCTAAAGAGCATTTTGCACACAGCATAAATTGGTGATGAAGTACATGCCCATTGGTCCTGTGTGGGACAGCTATACCTATCACCGCCTGCTATCTGCAGAGAGGAAGCAGCGGCGTTACAGAAATAATCTGTGTAGGTGCAGGAAATTGGAGGTGAGGTTTGAACATACATATCCTTATCTCCAAGCTTCTTTATTGTTTGGAACTTGCTTCTTGGCTTTCTGCATTAACTAGCTATTATATCAAAGACTAGTATAATCAATTTGCCTTTGCATTGCAGATCTCTACATGCAATAGAATTCTCAGCACTATGACCTCACCTTATATGTGGACCCGAGGGTCTGTCTTGAACATAGAGTGCTGGTGAGATGCCATGCTTGCCTTCTATGGATTGCATTTACAAGTTTAGGATGACTAAGCTACAGCATGCATCCTACACAGAAAGATTACTATTGTGCTGGACTTTCTCTTGCATTCTTTAATTCTGTTATTTCTCTTGATCACCCTATAATGTCTGCAGTGAAGTGCACCTTGTGGTAGAGTGCGAGTACCTCATACAAGTTCATATAAGGTGGAAGCAGGGTTCAGACTTTGTCCTGCCCAGCTCCCAAGTCCTTCACACTGCCTAAAATACTGTAGAGTCTGAAGACATAAAGACAGATGTCAGACAACCCACAAGAACCTCTGGTTAGAGAAGAGTACATTGTAGGAGGGCCATGCACCAAACTCACCTCAAGAACAGCATTCTAAAGCTCTTAGAGGTTATGCCTTACATGGAATTTGGAATGTAAAGTCAACACGTAAAGCCACAATTACAGGGAAATGGAACCTGTCAGTAAGCAGTGCCCATAGCATACAGTACAGAGCTACAGCCATGTTTCCGCTCATGCTAGAACAGATGCCTGAGCTTCAGTTGAGCCCACAGGGAGCCACATCTTATCTTCACAGGGTGTGGGCGACAGGAACCTCCTCTGGAAGATGCAGTCACATTTAGCTTGTGATATGCTCTCACTGGGCTGCTTCTCCCCTCCCCTAGGGCATGGGCCTACTGAGCAGAGGGGAAGAATCAGTTACTTCTCTGCAATTTAAATGGTTTCTTATCTCCATGTATAAGCAAAATGTGCGTTAGCACACACATGAGAAAATGTGCATAAGATATAGCCGCACCCTAATGACTTATGCTGGGGCTTCCTACCTGTCATAAAGTGTACACGGCATCCACAGAACACAAATTGCCGGAAAGGACTACATGGAAGATGAAGGCTATCTATGGTGTTATCCATCCACATCTAGGCACAGTTGTGAGCTGAGTATATGCACATGGCTTCACAAATCACACTTTTGGACCAAGTGGCACGTACTCTCAGGGACTATACTTTCCATAAAGGGGCATATTGGTCATACCTAACAAATCACCTGGGCTCCCCTAATGCACCAGGCACCTCCAGTCCGGAAGTCACCTGCTCGAACTTGACATTCTATCAGAGCTATCACAGTTTAGAAAAATTATTTGTCATATTAATGATCAGCCTTACTTTTAATATCAAATCATTTTGATATTTTCTCTATGCGTTTATCTAATCAGCAGTTACCCATACGACACTTTTGAAAAAACAAGAAAATTCACGTTTGTGAAACACTTCCCCCGTTTGGAAGATAACTGGTTAAGAATGAAGAATAAAAGCAACACAGAAAATATAGATTGTCAGTTTCCCAAAGTGTGGTGGGGGTGAGCTAAAGTTTATTAAAAATAAATAATACTAGACACAACATGCATAGCTCATTACACTTGGGCATATTTTTGATTAGGGCAATGCCAGACAACAGCTCTTCAAATGAGATTTGACAGCAGGTAAATTACACAGTGTAAGGGTTTAAGTTGATCCGCAGAACAACAATGTCTTGATCATAAATAGGATTTGTGTGCTGGAAAACACATTCCATCATTAATGAAACAGACAAATGAACTGAAAAACATCATACTGCACCATAGTTTTAAGTAGCTTACCTTAGCAATGTAATATGGGCAGTAAGTCATGCATAAAACCCTGTAAAAGCTCATTAAGTCAGATCAGTTTATTCAAAACAGCACATATTTCAAATAACTGTTCTTCCTTAGCCAATTCCAGACGCTATTGTTTAACATCAACTAAAATAATGGAAAATAAAGCAATTGTAATTCATTATAAGTTCTGTCCCACTAAAACTCTTACATTTTAAATTGGCAATACAAAGACTCCAAATGTTTTCTGTTGGTAAAGATTCTTAGGAGCTAGCTCTTGGCACTGCCCATCTAGCACTCCATGTCAAAATTCTTCCCATAAATCTCTCATATCCTGGGGCCCTCAACTCTGGGTGGAGAAAGTCTAAAAATGGCACTCTCACTCTCTCATGAGGAGCTGTTTGCTTTGTTGGGTTATTAGCATGGAGTGAAGTTATCAAAAAGGCAGTTGTTAGATTTCCAGTCAGCTTAAAGTTTAGTGTGATATTCATATGAAGCCTATCTGTGCTACACTGAGAGGTACATACAGGAGGCTGTTTATATTGAGTTGGATATCAATATATACATTTGCAGAATCCAGAGTTTCAAAGATAATTGCTCTTAAAGATCTCAAATCACCAACACATCTGTCAAAATATCAAGAGCTGTGAAATCTGCCAGTTACTCAGAATTCAGACTCCCCTTTAAAACAGAGTTGCCACTTACTCTGATTGCAAGTACAAAAGTAAATGGCCCAGGAGAGGTATTTACAAGATGTAAAACAATTTCCAAATCTATGAATATATGCACAAGCTTTGTTTGTCATTTGAGACCCTAATGCCAGTCTTTACTACAGCAGATTCAGATGGATGGGAACTGACTCCCAACACCCTGTAGAGGCTGTCTCATAGGATCCTCTTAGGATCTTCCCTGCAAATGGTCATGAGCCGTGTTTTACTGCAGACTCTGGGGCAGTGCATCTAAGACTCAGATCAGAGTTACGGTCCCAGGACTGAGATTTAAGCGAGATTTTCTGAGGCTGAACTCTGCTGGCTCTTCCTACATGCACAAGCTGTTATGTTTGCTGCTGCCAAATCTTGTATGCAGATTTGCAGGTCAGGTTTGGAAGCAAGACAGAAGCAACTGAACTTTAGGGGTTTGTTTCTTTGTACGATGGAGGAGATATTTGTGAGTTCTGACTTCCTGGTATCTCTGTCCCCCATTTATAAGGAATGACATTCTACTTACCTTTGGACTATTTTTCTTTCTCCATTCCCTCCCATCCTGCGGGACTGTCAATCATTATTTCCTCCAATTCTGATAAAGGAGGAGGGACCATAAACCAGTCTAAGCCAATCAGAAACTCTCTTGGCAATGAAAACCACGGTGCAAAGGATGGAACGTATGTAGGGAGGATTTATTTCATTGGTGCTGTTCCTGGCTTGTGTTCCCAGAACTGAAGTGCTCTTTTTCTTTCTGAGACCCAGCTGTTAGATTTTACATTTGTAGTCTATGACCAACATTTATCCACTAATTCTCTTCATGATTTAGTTGGTCAATGGTCTGACCTTCCATCACAGAACCCTGGACAGCCCACATAAGAACATTACTCTGAGTGGACCATGAACTCAGCCTACTTATGTGCATTTGCCTTTGGACAAATCAGGGGAGAAGGGGAATGTGCAATCAGGGGCAGAACATGCTTGGAATATGAACCTGTCAGTAGTCGTAGGAAAAATGTTAGGGCACATTATTTCTCAAGATTCTTCCTTCATCAAGAGGTGTAGAGCTTGTCCAAGCCGTGGAAGCTGGTTGTGAAGGAAAAGACACTCTGGGTGCCACGGGGATCCAGTCCTAGAGTTACCCCAGTGGGGTTCAATCACCAGTACCATACCTCACCGTGCGATCACACACAGCTACCTTCCCCTCACTGACAGTCTCTGACTCTGTGAGATGGAATCATATAAAAAATAAAGCCTTGCTTTCAGGAATATATTTGGGAACTGTCAGGTGACAGGGAGATTTAAGGAGATTACTGTAAGAAGGAATAGACTGGGACTCAAAATACCTGCTCCCCACACCCTGGTGTAACTGTATTCTGATATACACATTAACATGACAACTTTTATTTATTTATATCTTTAACAAGTCTCCTTGCTGCAAAGAAGTTCATTTCATACACGGACAGCCCACATCCTGATAAGGAAGTTGACTTGCTCTGGTTCCCATGGAGGTCTTGGAGGAACAGGGAGATGAGACCAAGACTTCAGATGAATTTTAGGCTCTGCTGATTCATATGACAACTAGGAAACGGAGACTCAGTCAAGGATCTAATTGCATCACAGACATAACAGAGTCCTTCAGAACGGAGTGGGGCCATCAGAGGGGGTAAGAGAGGAAGTGAGGGTCCACGTGGAAACTCTCACCCCAGGGAAGGGGGGAGAGGGTGACACAGCCACAGCTGCTTCTGACCTGGCAGAGGACAGCCTTTCTGTTGGGTGCTTTGTGTGATTTCCTGGAACTTTCTACAATGTGGGTTGAGGTGAAACTAGCCGCATGCTCTGACTGCTGTATCTTCTTCAGCTTTCTGACCGGCTTGGAGGGGCTTTGTTAGGAGGGGTCTGTTATCTAGTCCTTTCAAAGCCTGAGGCAAATAGTGGACAGGCAAAGGACCTGCTGTGGCAGACACTGTTTTCTCCCACAGGACTGCTAGATCGGGGCATGCGAGAAACGGCACTGGTCTATGGGAGGCCAAAACACTGCCTTGGCCTCTGTACTTGTACAAGGATGAAATTTCAAAGACTGAAAGAGAGAGGTAGCGACAACTAAAAGCAGAGTCCCCTGAGAAAATACAGAGGGACAGGAGCTGACCCGGCCCCTCAGGAGGGACCTGAGGGCCCATCAGGTTCAAGGAGTGGGATGTGGGCCTGGCTGCACGTAGACCTAGACTTGCATCCGACTGCAATGTGCATTTGGCTTTCCTCTCTGCTTCCGTGTACAGATGTGTGTGTGCAGAAGCATATATATAAACATCCAGTGCACGAGAAGCACACATAGGCATATTCACATATGGGATTTCAAAATCTTTAGGGTTTCCACTGCTCACTTCATGTTTCTCAAACAACAGTCACTGAAACCAATTTGCCTCATGAAAAATGCAATTACTCAGTACCTTAAACTGCTATTTATTTGACAGCCTTCTAATTTTTCTACTTTTACCTAATTTGACAGGAAATATTATAGACATAACTAGTCTTTCAAAATGACTTTCACAAGGTTAGTTCACTTGTTAATTGACCTTCTGTGATGGCAATTTATGAAGCATATTAATTTCATCCGTCACTTCCAGCACAAAGTAAATGTGGAAAATAGTCTATCTTTCATAAGGGACCTTATAAAAGAAGTATGTCAAAATCCTTAATTAATGTATGCATATTCTTTCAACCATTGATATTGTGTGGAACTTTTATATCCACTCATCTGAAGCTCCGTCTCCCTTTTATAAATGTTTTGTTAGTCCTTCAGGATGGAGGAGAGACACTTTCACTGAGGATTATTCTGCCAGGGATATAAATCACTACCTTAAAATGAAGCAGCCATTTGTCTGGGAGGATTTCCAGAGCCCATGAAGGCAGAATTTGAAAGAAAAAATTTCATGGGAGTTGTAACAGCGAGAAGTGTTCCTTCCCAGGAGGCTGCAGCCTGCTTGTTCACGAGTTATTTCACAGCCCCGTACAGGTGCTCTACGGAGTGGAATAAGACACACAGTTGCTCCCTCATTTTAAGAAGGGGAAGAGTTACCAGCAGAAGCGGAGTTGGACGTGTGAAGGACGCACCTCACTGTGTGGACTTGATCTGGTATTGATCCTCTCCAGGACCTCCTACTACCCCGCTCATTCGATCTCAGCCTCAGTATCCCAAATCGCTCTGGGGCTTAGTGGTGGGTGAGCGCTCAGTGTAAAGCTGCAGATAGAACACACATGAGCCTTTGGAACTGGGCTCTCCTGTAGACAGGAGAACAAGGGAGTCAATAGACTAGCAGACAGAGCCACAGTGCAGAGTGGTAAATGTCCACCCAGAGCGAGGCGGGGGCCTGGAGGCTGAGGCACAGAGAGGCGGCAGGAGTGAATGCCCCAGGACGTGGGTGGGGGTACCTGGGGGCCAGCCCAGCGGTATCTGGCTGGTACCTTCTTTGCCGCCATTGCCCAGATGTTCTTCTCTTGGAGTCCCTGCAGAGAGTCTCCCCAAATTCCCTCTCTGCTGCAGTTTGTGGACTTCTCTTAAGTCCCAGGATCTTCATAAGCTACTGTTCTGCTTCAACTCTAGCGCAGGTACCGAGTCCCCCTCCCTGGCACTGGCCAGGCACACTGCATGTGCCGGTGTGTGGTTCCCCCTCCCGCTCCTGACTGGGCTCTGAATGCGGCAGGTATCAGCAGAAGCTGCCCCAATCAAGGGGCCATCCCTTCACCCAGCCAGAGCCCTCCCTGACATGCTCTTCACAGCTGACTTGCACATCTATCTCCCACGTTCAACATTAACACTGTCCTAAGGCTGCCTATAGCAATAGTGTCTCTTGCTTTATAATCTCAAGTGTCTTTTCCCTGCCATTTGCCACACTGAAAATTCCTACTCCCTTTATGAAAAGACTCAGTGTGATTTTCAAGTTTAGGGTCTTCACACAGGAGATATCCAGAAAAGATTAGAGACTCCTGTGGGAACTTTTCACAGGAAAAATCCTGGATGTATTAAAGCTGAATTTGGCCTCACCATTTATGTTTTCTCTGGTCAAACAGACAACTTTTTTTCCCCCTTCAAACAGCTTATTAATAAGTGCCCTAAAATGTCCTTCTTGACTTTGAGCAAAGCACAGAATAGGTACGTTTAGAAAGAGAAAGTATAATAATAACTTGACCATGACTAGCATATGTATGTGTGTATATATATAAAATTTGTAATAAAATATAAAAAATTTGTTAAGACATACTTATTTCTGATTTTGCGATAACATATTTAATAAAAGCTTATGTTAGAGCTTTTACAATGTGAACCATTTGACTTCTGATTGGGAAATACCTGCCAATGATTTACACGCAGCACCACTTTTGAAAAGATGCACATTGCACAGGTGACATGCTGCAATGTCCTCATCAATCATAAAAATATGTAGTCTGAGTAAGTGTCGGAGTGTATGATCTATACTTCGTAGATCTCAGCATGGAAGCACCATCATATCTGGCTAAAGCGCTACACATGGATTATCGGAAAATAACTACTTCCCCGCTCCAATGTTATCATACCATAAAAGTGCTAAAATGCCACTCTTTTGGGTAGAAGAAAATTTCTTCTTCATTTAGTCACATGGTGAAAGAAGGCAAGTGTGTGAGTGTGTGTGTGTGTGTGTGTGTGTGTGTGTGTTGGTTTGTGTGCACAGTGGGGTATCTTTCCTTTCTGTTCATAGTTATCAAAAACACCTTTTACAATATTTCTCCATTTCTATTACATAAGAGACTGAATCACACCCCCATGGCTTTCCAGACTCTGAAGCAGTGTTGATTCTTTTATTTTATTTTTTACCTAATATAATGAAACCCTGGAGGGAAAAAATGTGTAGTTAAATAGTTCTCATGGTCCTGAAGCACTGGGTACTGTTATTAGTAAAACTGCTTTTAAATGCACTGTTCATAGCCTCCCCAACTGCTGAGGAGCGCGGCTGCTTTTTCTGATGCAGTGGAGGAATTCCGGACTGCTCCGCTGGCAGCAGGGTTTGGTCGGTGCTGTTGCCTCCCCCAAGCCCAGGCTTGACTGACCATTTTCTTCTCAGGAAAAGGGAAAAAGAGAATAAGGCAAGGGGAAAATAAACCAGGGACAAAGCACATTATACTGAGTCCCAGAGGCAGGATTCTCCTGGAACTCAACTTCATCTCCAGGATCATCCAGAGAAGAGCTGGGGGTGGGGCCCTGATCTCAGTGCCAGGATGCCTAGGGCCAGAGCAGAAATGAATGCAAACCCCTTGATGGAGATAGAACTTTTCTTTGAAGGTCTGTGGCCCCTCCCAACTGTAGTTTACATCTGGAGCTGAACTTCAGAGAGCTTTCTTGTGCTGGAAAATGTTTCATTTGTCTCACTATTTCCACTTCTGTGTGACTATCTAGACAGTGATGTGAGCCCTTTAGAGCTTTTGATGACGCAAACACCCCACAGAGGCCCTCGTGCTGGAAGTTCGCCACCACTGATCTAGACACTTGGGCACATCACTTCTTTGCACTTTCTGCTCATAGCTTCCTATGTCAGAAAGAGTAGCTACCTTTGTCTGCGGAATACTTCCTAAATTTTAGGCACTTTCTTAGGCATTCTAGAACAGTACTCAACTGGGGCATTTACCTCCCCCATTCCCATCCTGGGCGGTATTTGCCCCTGCCTGAGGACATTTCTGATTATTGCATAGGGCAGTATCCTCATGACAAAGACTAACTGGGTCCCAAATGTGAACAGTGCTAGAGGATGGGGCTGAGCAAAGCTCCTGCAGAGTTGCAACTGTCATGCTCATACTGAAAGTGCAAGCCAGGTATTTTTGTCATTCTGCCATTGGCGGTTAGGACACAGAGCATAAGAACAGAACGCTACAAGAGCCTGCACTCATTTCCTGTGCCGGAGGGCCTCCAGAGTAGCTTAATCGTAGTATTTACCCCATTTTACCGATGAAAGAAAAGGAAATATTTGTTGCCCAGGGTCACATGGCTATTAACTGGCTCAACTAAGGCAGAACTTTAGCCTCAAGTTATAGACCCTTTACTTTCTATTTCTTGGTATCAAGCCTATGGCTGACAAGGAGCAGTGCTGGGGTTCAAGCTCTGAAGCTGCCATTCCTACCTTTTAGACTTTCTGTGCGCTACAATGTTGCCATCAAACAAAGACAAAACTCTCCAACCGCGCCTGGAATTTCAGTACTTTGTAATAAGATTGAAAATTTCAGGGCATGTTGACTACCAGGTAGATTACAGAATGCGCTGAGACACTAGTCAGTTTTAGCATCCTTCCTAAGAAATGGGGTGGGAGTGCCCCGGGTCAGCAGTCCTCTCCCGCACACAGCTGCGTGCACCGAAACTGCTGTAGGTGAAGCCACCAGGGAGCTGCCTCACTCCCTTGTTCCTGATCGAACCATGCATAAAGCAGTGAGAAGTCATCAGCAGCAAAACTGTCCTCTCAACCCAGAGATGACAAGTGGGGACAGTCAGCTCTGGCCCTGCAAGTGCCTATGAAGAGTCAGCCCTGGTTTTACTGCCCGGTCTTACACTGGAACATTCTACTTGACATGGCCCAGCTTCCTGGACTAAGGAGAATGCATAGCTCCTTCCAATCACACATATCTGAAGCTTAAAGAGAAAAGCTCTTCTGCGAAATGGAAAAGCCCTACCATGAAAATACGAATAGAATTTCCTAAAGATTACTACACTGCAGGCACACACACAAGGAGGGGGAAAGGAAGCGAGTAAAGGAGGAAAGGAAAGAAAGGAGAGAGACAAGACAGGAGGGAAGAAGGGAAGGAGGGGGATGAATTTACACCGTGCCTATGAGTCCACAGGACACCTGCTCAGGGCCTCACCAATAGCTCGTCTGCTCTTGCCCTTATGCAACACAAATATTGTCATTATGACTCATTTCATTTAAGAACTTGTGCCGATGGCATCTGTAAAAGATATTCATTTATTTACCGGTCAGTCAGTATCCCATTTGTACTGAGAGCCAGTATCTATTGTTTGACAGTTGTTCTGTAATGGCTGAGTCAGATGTGAATAGCCGGCTCTTAGATTATGGTTTTCCCAGATGCATCACCCCTTTTATCTAGATTTCTAGATAATCTTGGAAACCTCAGGAAAAAACTAGACTCTTTCTTTTCCTCAGCCCTCCCATTAGGCCAGCTATCTGATCCTGATCCCATAGACTTCTCTTCGAATCACCAAAGCAATCTTGCTTTCGGAGCCCCTAATCTTAACTCTGCATTGCATGTAGTGGGCCGGTGAAGAGGAAGCTGACACCTCCAGTCTCACGCGCCTTCTGCTTCACACGTTCCAGTGGAGTTCCCTTCCCTTAAGTAAAACCCACATTTCTTGTCATGACTTCTAAGGACCCTGCTGTCCTGTGCAGCTTAATCTATCACTAGCCCGGTCTCTGTGTCACCGCTCCCATCCAGCAAAAGAATATTGGAATTCCCCACGTAATTATAACTTTTTATGCTGACTGTCACTGCACACCCTGTGATGCTTTTCTATCTCTAACACTATGGAAAGTCCTACAAGACAGGCCAGGGCTGAGGTCTCCAGAGAAACCTTCCCTGATGATTGTGGAGTCTTAATCCTCAGTATCTCCCACTCAAGATGCCGTTTAAGCCTGCGTAGGGAGTCCTGCGGCCTTGCTAAAGCTTAGCTGAGGGTAGATCTGTGACAATTCTGGCCTGTGGTGAAAAACATATAGACTTTTCTGTCTCTTTCTTTTCCCTGAATAGACAAAGAGCTACCCCTTTTCTCTGCTGTTTCACTGGGCTGGCAATTGCTGGGCCTATTTTGATACCAAACAAGAACAACTGCAGGACTGGAAATGACAGTAGCCACAATAGCTCAGAGCGATGAAAAGATCCTGAGACACTGATGAGATTTTTGAGACATGTAGGGACTACACCTGGGAGTGTGCCCTTCACCTGACCTCTGGGTTTGATGAAATTTCTTTTCTCACTTAGGCTGAGATCAGTTAGAGTCAGAGATTTCTGTTACTTGAAGCTAAAGCATCCTCACCGCAGCGCCTTCTTTGACATCCCCGGCCTCCTGCAAAGTGCTGGCACACAGGAGGAGCTGTGTAAATGTTTGCAGAAGGAATGATGAGCATTCAAGGGAAGCAAGAGGATCGCTAGTGAGGCCGAAAGACCCGCCGAGGAGAGCAACGGGGAAGAGGCCGGCCTACCGAGGGTTGAAGAGGTAGACAATAGCTCCTATAGGGCACGGAAATGGCAAGAGTATACATGCCGTGCCTGAGGACATCTCACTCTGCAGGGCTGCGGAGGGGGTCAGACAGTTTAAGGTAGTGCAGGGTTACCTGTGTGTACCTTCCCTTTTTTTTAATTTTTGGAAATTCATCTTTTTATGGCCCCAAATGAAAACTTAGCCAAAACATCCAGAATAGGATAATATTATAAAAAGAAATATCCGCACAATGGTACACTCTTGCAGCTGTTAAAAATGATGATATGAATGAGTTGGAAAGATAGTATTTCCATCCATATTGAATAAAACAGGGTGCAAAATGGTGTATGTAGCAAGATTCCATTTTGGTAAAATTATATGCTTATTTACATGCCATAAAACCCAGAAGGTGACGGACCTTATCTTTTGGTGGTAGGACTATCAATGATTTTTACTTTTTATGATTTTTTAAAGATTTTGTAATTTTTAAAAAACAAGCAAGCATAGCCTTCCTTCTCAGTAAAAGGTTATATAAATTTATTAAGAAATACATAGAAAAGGAAGATGCCCTAAAGATAACACATTCCTGTTAATGCCGCTATTGGAGAGAACATTAAATTTCCTCAGCTCTTCTCACTTAATGATCACAGAGCCTGGGCATTCTCCTGCCGCCCTCCGTGTGCAGCCATAGTGAGAGGGCGATGCTGGGGCCATCTGAGGGCCCACACCTGAGGTCCGAACATCAATTAAGCGGGATCTGTGCCTCTGCTGCTTTGAAGGCTTTCCACAGAGACTTTGCAGTGAGTCTGCATTAGCTGCCTTCATAAAAGACATTTACTTCCTGGGGTTTTAAGTGCTTGGGAAGTTTGGTTTTAATGCTAAACCAATGATTCTCATAATTTTGCAATGCATCAAAATGAACTGTGGAGCTTATTTAAAGTTCTTTTTTCTTCCATGAGGGATTAATTTTGCTGGTTTAGAGGAGGACTGAGGAACCCATACAGAAAATGTTGATGCCTATCGTCTGGGACAGCATATGGCCAAGTGCTGCCTCCCAAAGCGGTCAGTGGTCATTCCTGCTGGCTCAGCAGCAAGAGCAACTGATACTTCATCTGCATTGATATCACCCATCTTTTTTTCAGAGAATGGAGCATAGAGAAATGCTTCCTCAAGAAAAGTCTGACTCTCTGAAATGGTTGCAGGCCTTTTGAAGTCGAGCTTTAACATCCTTCAGCCGGTCCGTCTACACCATTCCATTGGCCGCCTGCTCATTCACTTGCCCATAGAATATGTACTGAGCACGTATGTGCCAGCCATTGTTTACACAAAGCCCTATTTGACATTGAAGTCTCCTTGACTGGCTGAAGTATGTTAGGTTTTATTTGGCTGACAGCCTGGAGTATATTCTATATCAAGGACTCTCTCCAATGTGTTGGCAAAGACATCAGACTTCAAGGACCGCTGAGAACGGTGCTTGGCATATAGTAGGCATTCAAAACGTGTTTAACAGAGGAGAGGACTGGAGGGTGGGAGACGGGGGAGAACTGTTTGAGACAGGGGTTGTGCCATTCCTCCCCTCCCCTCCTCTCTCCCTGCTGTACTAGCACTTTCGTGACCTCCTCTAGGTCCTATTACAATGAAAACAGATCCATAGCCCCCCGTGTCCCACTGGCCTTCATTCCACGCTTTGCAGAGCTATTTCCAAACCACACATCTGATTTCATTATTCCTTTATCTAGAAAGCTTCGCCATAGTTTCCTACTTTCCTCTAGTAATTGCATTCAATGTTTGAAATATTCTAATTCACCACAGCACTGGGTTCCCACATGATGGAAACACAAATATCCTTTCTTTCTAGGGAGCCATACCCTTAACAGGTTATGGGGTCTAAATGCACTCTGTTCCCATACTTGGCCAGAATAAATTACAGAATATTCAAATCATGGTAAGATTGGTGAGTGTATATGTCACAAGGAAATAATTTTCCCTGTCTTGAAAACTGTGGGTCATACCTAGCTGACTGAGGTCCATCCCCTGGGTGTGTGTGAGTGGTGTTTTAAGTGAGAACTGACAACCATGTACTCAGGAGGGTCCACGGCAATGCTTTTACTACCGCATTCCCCACTTTGCTCCCAGACATCCCTAACAGAGCACAGAACTCCTCCAGCTCCCATTCTCCTGGCTCCTGGCTCTCCCCTTTCCAAGTACATCCTCCGTGAGCCATGCTCATTACTTCTCTGGCTTCTTTGTCTTCACCTTAGACTCCTGTGATCCCTCCCAGCTCTCGGCACTCACCCTGCAGGTGCTGACTGTAGCATGCACCTCCCGACTCTATGCTTCTGACCTAGTGGAGGTTACTGACCATCAGTGTGACTCCACACTTTCCTCCGTATAGTGGAGGTGTTACTTAAGTAATAGGACAGTTGTGAAGATTAAAGGCGAAAATGAAACGGAGGTGAAAGAACAAAGACCAGGAAGAAAAGCGTATCTCAAAACTCTGATCATGTGCAGGGGCAGATGGCTCCTTTGCTGAGAAGAGAATGCTATGGCTGTGTAGAGCCTGGCCAGAGAAATCTACCCTATGAGATCAGATGTCCATGCAGGGTGTGGAAGCTTTTGCATCCGGGGCTTCATTTATAGACTAGAGTCTAGTTTTCTGAAAAGTTGATAGACTCAGCCAGATACAACTTCAATTCTCTCAATTAAAATAGATGATCAATGAGAGGCACCTTGGGGTCTTTGCTTCTGTGTCTTAGCTGCCAAGCATGGATGAGTTAGTGATTTCGTCTGTCTTGCTCATAGCGTAAGAAAACACCTATGTAAAAAAGTTCTATGAGGGACAAACGAGACCATGCCTGCTAAGCACCTGGCATAATTCCTCATAAATGGTGAGCTCTTAGTATTATTGGTTACTAGCAGTCTGTGCTAGAAAAATAACTGAGAGATTATAGTTGAGAGATGCTTTGTTAAGATCAGATATTGTCTTTAATATTCTTCAGTGTAGCTCATGATTAAAATTTGGCTTCCCATGCAGTGTTACCTGCACAGAATGAGTATGCTGACAAGGAAATATGAATACTTACTCCAGCTAGTAATCGTATTTCTCACTATACATCAATGTATTTGAACCCTGGCTTATGCATTCATTTCTATAAGTTTGACTGCTAACAATGGATCGCTAACATTCAAATTACCTCTGAATATAGACATGAACTCAAGCTTCTGGGTGGGTAAAGACGGTATCACAGGTGCTTGGCACAGATAAGCAAGGCCTTACCTGTGTACCAAAAACAGCTGCCACAGAGCATGGAGGTGCACGCCTATGATCCCAGCACTCGGGAGGCTGAGACAGAACTGCCAAAAGTATGAGGCTAGCCTAGACTACATAATGAGTTCAAGGCCAGCCTGGACTACATACTGAGAACTTGTCTCATAAAAACCAAAGCAAACCAACCAAACTAAATCAAACCATACCAAGAACAAATGCACTTCTCCACTGACAGTTGACCATAACCAGAGAGAATTCACACTCCTCTTTCTCCCAATGGCAAGGGTGCTTCAGTACATTTTCTACATGTATGTGTCCCATAAAGTAGTGCGACAGCCCCAGGAACAAGGGTATGGTCAAATGTCTGCATACCTGCAACTGCTACCGCAGTAAGCATTCAGTGCTTACTGGTAAAAATCACTTACTGAAGGTTGGCGTCTGACTTTGTTTTAGAGAATTTGGTCCTTGTCTGCTATGTGTAGTGTGAGAACCCATCATAAAGCTCAATGGACTTCTACTGCTGATAACCCATTTTTAAAAAGACACCTAGAAGCATGATAGTGTTGCACAGTAATTATTATTGTGATAACATCTACTGCAGTGTTCACTGCTGTTATGTAATTGACCTATGTATCTGGTTAGTAACTTCAGTCCAAGGGCCATGTTTAATTATAAATTAAGTCATTTATCCAGTACCAAAAACTATGATATCAAGCATTAGGATCTAATTACTCAATAAGAATTGTGAAACACTTTCATCTGAGAGCAAATTCATTTGTTTTATAAAATTACTTAATTCTCATTAATATATTATTCCATGTAAGTATAAATAAGGAAAAAAATCAGTACAATCAAGTTAAACTAATGGAGCTATTCAGGCTCTTATAGCACTGATTTTGTGAATATACCCTGCAGACATTCACAGAAATTTAGCACTAATTGATAGTTGTTTTCTGTAACGAACATCCCAATGACTTCACTTCAAATACTCATCATTATTTTTATCATCCAGAGGAAACTGCCATTGTGGTAAGCGTATTAGGTAACCCTCGTCGGGGAGAGGTATAGTATAGTATCGATATTTGATTGGGCAGACTTACTCCAAGCAGAAATAGATGTTGCAGAACAAAGGTAGACTGAACCCTTTGGCACTGTGGCTGAAAGCCGCTCCCTTCAGTAACTGCCCTCTGAAACAAGTGAAGCTGAGGGATTGGTCATTTCCAGCAGCAAGCAGGACAGAAGCACTAGAACTCCATCACCTCCAAAAAGCCCCGACTGGAAAGGTGACCTTTGGAGGGTGGAGGCAGTGCATGGAAAGGCTCAGAACTAGGCAGTGTGGGAAGAAAATCAGAACCCAATCTAGAAAGTTAATAAGGCCACTTCTAAGAGCCTCACTGCCTTGAGGAGGGAGCACAAAATGTCCCTTTGTGATTACAATTGTATATTAATCAGGCTTTCCCAACATCTGTGTTCATGCTTCAGTAGATAGGTACCAAGTTGTGAGAGTTTAAAAAGCAACTACCTGCATTGATCTTAAGCCTAGTTACAACCTGTCACTTCTTCAATGAGTATTTTCGGCATCAAATATAAACAAAGGTGGAGACCAAAGCCAGCAGTGAAACATGACACCTAGAGGACGTCATAAGCTAACTCTCAGTCCCGTTGCTGATGGATGCATCACACATAACCACTGGGAGCAGGTGTGATTAAAAGTGATAGAATGGGTGTGTCTAAGAATAATTTGGTGAACACTGACCTCGCTGAGGTGACATTAACTGTATGGAAAATTATCATAGTAAACGTTTTTAAATATACAAAGGACTAGCTGTATGAGATGAATTAAGGGGCAACTGAGAGCATTTTTCTGAATAATTCAGGCAAAGTCCCCCTTGGCATAAATTCAGGTCAAAGTAAGCCTGGTTGAATTACCCACCTTCCTTGTGGTACCTTCCATTGATTTGGGTTATTAGTAGTCAGGACTAGTTTATTTTTAGTTACATTAGATAGCTGTGAGGGATACCAGAAAGATGTTCTTGCCCCTTTGGAAATAAATCTACTTAAATTTTTACTTTGGATTGTCTTTCCATTGGGTTAAGAAAACAATATGTAAAAAATCCAAGTGCCATTTTGATAGTTTCTAACATCTTGCCACCAACCATGTATGCCTAAGGGTGAATGAGCCATCCATTGCTGCCCTGTTAGGAGGGGCATGGGGAGGGACCAGGCTGCAGCGGAGCTGCCAAACCAGACGTGTCCGCAGGCTGGGAGTGGAGCATGGTAGGAAAAGGGGCACAAGAAGTGAAAGAGTTAGTTGAGACAAATGGTAATTTTCCCTGGGAGATGAATTATAATTCTCTCAAGATGTTTGCCATGTGACCTCAACCCAGAGCTATTTTCCAAGGAAGAGAAGCAATGTCTGAAATTTTTCTTATTAATTAAGTTGATTTATCACACTTACCCACTCAGTGATTGAGAAGCATCAACCACTCTCATAGGTGCAAAGGAGGTGCACAGAGATGAATGGGCCCAGATCGGCTGCTTGCTGCTTTGAGCAGTGCATAGCTCTGCAGAGAAGTAACCTGTACTTCCACTGCCCCCAGCATGAGGCCTGTAGGATATGCTAGGTGAGCAGACAGATGGAAGGATGGATTATTATAGGTGGAGTGGAGGAGGGCTTCTTATAGGAGAAAAATTAACCTCCACACCTTGAGCAATTATGGGTGTTCTCCAGGTGGAGATGGGAAAACACACTCTAGGTAGAGAACACTCTATGAGTTTCTGGAAAAGCCATGAGGATCATCCCTAAGAGAAGAGGCCTGGCCACAAAGAAAAACCTGGTGTTATGTAAGCATGGTGGATGGCCATGGAAGAGTTGCTCACAGCCCAGTGAGAAGACATTTGAACACAGGGCCAAGGAAGATGAGTTTTATTCTGCTGGGAAAAGGATCCTGGAGACTCATTCACACTGTGCAGGTAACTGAGAGAGAGCAGCTGGAGAGTGAATTGTTTGGAAAGTTACTGTGGTTAGTATGTTTCTGTAAATGTGAATTAAAATAGCATGAAATTTCCTGGATTAACCATGACGGTACATTTGCATAATGGAACATAGGACAGAGGTGAGAAAGAGAGAGATCAAATCACAGTAACATGTGACCACTAAAGAAGTACACATGAAAGAAGACCCGTGGCTCAGCTTCACTCACAGGAAGCCTCCAAGGTGTTGGATGGCAGGAAAATGCCAACCTCTTCTCCACCGAGAGAAGGCAGTGCTGGGATGGGGCTACAAGAGTGACAGTCTTGTTTCATGATCGGGACGCTCTTGATAGAGGTGTGCCTCCTTGTTTAAAATACATCAAATTATGCACCAGGGTCAAAGTATAGCCCACAGAGAGGAAGTTTTGCAACGTTACCTAGGAGAAAATCCGTCATTTATACTCTACCTTTATTAGACAGTGTGATAAATCCTTCTCGTGCATTAACAGAAAAGGAATCACTGTCCCCACTTCATGGGTGAAGAAACTGAGGCATCACAGGGGTGAAACTGCTCTCCCAGGGGCAGTTTATAAATTGTGCAATTAGATTATCCCCTCTCCTTGTCTCTACATGTGGAGTAAATGGATCCTTAGGTGGTCCCAGAATTATTGAGACTAAAATTTATACCACATTGAATTTTATGAAATTGGATCCTATATAAAAGCATATACTGTATTAAAGCAGCCTCAAGTAAGAAAATAGGACTGTTCTGTAAGGCTTGTGCAGTAGAATCACCTTAAGAGTACTGGAAGATAGCAGCATCTAGGAGCAGGCCTGGGCATTTGCATCTTTAAAAAGTATCCTGGGGGTTTCTGATGTACCAAGGGGTTCTGAGGTACATCTACAGTTGCTGAACACTATTCTGAACAGGAGCCTGGGGCGATGTTGTTAGCAGATACCCGAAAAAAGGAGATTAATGTAATTGGGTCCCAAGGTTGATGTTACAATTTCTAGCAGTAGAGTGCAAAGGGGCTCAAGGTTGTGATATACACTGTTCATTTCCAGAGGATAACTGAGTTAGCGCACATTCATATGCAGACAGCGAGCTCTTCCTGGTTCTTGCCTCCAGCAGGAATCTGTCTCCTCCTCCTTGGTATTTGCAAACTGGGACCAAGCAATAGCCCACAATGTTTTTCACTCCTGTTTTACGGAAGACTCACTTGATAAATGTAGGTGCTTCACATTTTTTCTCTTGCAAAAGGGCAAGGCATGGTGATGTTGCCACCCCTGAAGGGATCTGCAGCCAGCTGGCAGTTAATGGGAGCCCAGGTAAGCTGATTTCTCTCTTGCAATACAATTGACATCTCCATTATGCAACTCTAGGCAAATATTCAAAAGAAGACAAATGCCATTGTCTTTTCAGTCCAGCATCCTTTAATGCTTTAGACTGTTGGTTTCATCAACAGCATTAATTTCCATTCAGACTCTACATTTCCAGTGATTGCAGTGCAGCTGCACTTTTTGCAGAGAAATCAAGATACACCAGCTTGAGCTTTATGAAAGGGAAAATAATTTGTCTTAGGGGTGTGCAATATCTGTTGGGCTCTCTGAGAAAAGGTGAAGCAATCAGCTTCCAAGCACAGGCCCTTGGATGCTCCCTGTCTTGTTGGTTTCTCTCTGCCCCGTGAATGGCACCGTATAGAGGCCCTCTGTGCACAGCCGACTCCTCGGGGAATGAGCGAGTGGCTTTATGAGGCCCAGGTAGCTACAACCCTGTCTCAGCTGTGCATTTGGTTCTTCAAGTTTGTAGGGCCTCTTGCTTCCTCCACTTCTGCCTCTTCCTTGTTATTAACATGATCCACGTGATGGGTTTCGCACTAATTTCATTCCTTCCTCCTCCACACGTGGACCAGTCATTTAGCCTCCTTGCCCTTCTGTTAAGAACAGATCCTGCAACATAAGGTTGTTGAGGCTCTAACCTCACTGGTGTGATGCAGAATTCCTTGGGCCATGCATGCTACAGCTCTCGCTCTTGAGGATGGGCGGTAGCTGGTGAGTGATCAGGGGTGGAACTGGGGAGGCCAGCAAGGTGCTTGCTTTTTACACTATCTAAAAGAAGGTGCCAAAAAAGTCATCAAAGTAAATAAGGTCTGAGTGTAGTATTTTTTTAAAAAAAATCACAATTAATATGAAAAAACCCATAATGACCAAAATTCAAAATTTTAAATTGAGACATTATCAGTAACCATGCAGAGACAAGCCATGCTGGGATTAGAGGCAGAAGAGAAAATTCATGACGCTTTCATAAATTTGGGTATGTGGTCACTGTCGATTTTTACACATTAATTTTGAGAGTTCAGGTGTTGTATGAAAATGCTATTATTCTTTTTTTTTTTAAAAAGGATCTTGACAAATCTAACACATCCATGATATCTGGAACAAAGACAGATGAAGAGAACCTGGGGCCCAAAATGCTACTATCCTCGAGGCCTGAGCATGCGTCTGAAGGGTGCCCCAGTGGGCCCACTCGGCTCACCCCAGTCTGGGTCCTTGGTGCCTGCCAAGTCCCATGGGATGTCTGATGTCATCCAGCCACTTTGGGAGTCCTCTTCTTAGGCTGGGCTTCCCAAATACTGTCCTGATGGGTAGTTAATGGATGTGCCCCACAAAGCATTTAGGACTTCTGGAAAACCTGGGGCTTTTAACATATGTATCTTAGTCTCCCACTCTGTCCCTTATAAGGTGACCCTAAAGGGAAACGGTAGTTCCCAGAAGAAGTGGGCATCAGAAGGGCTTCCTCTGGTGCACACGTAGTAACGTGCATGGGAATGCGAACACCCAAGGAGACAAAAGCTGAGCCCTGGCTTCACCTTCCATGTGGCACCAGCCTGAATCCACCCGCTAGAGGAGAATGTGGTTTTGAATTCAGCAGTGGGGATTTCAGCCCAAATTTGTACATCAGTGAAACTGTGTCTGACCAAAGGCAGTGCCTTTTAAATTCTGTGTGATGATACCACGTGCCTAGTAGAAGCCTGGGGTTCAGGCACGAATAAGGAAAAATGAAAAATTTGTGAAAGTAAAGAGAACCCTAATCTGCATGTCACAGACATGGTACAGAAAGACCCATGGGGGAGATATGGGAAGAACGAAGGCAACCCAGATTCTGGCCAAAGTGGACTCCACTTCATGCATCCAGCACTGAGGTAGGATCAATGCACAAAGGGGCTCCACGCAGAAAGGGGTCGGGCCACAGGCAGAGACTGAGGGGGGTCTGAGGGTGAATACAGCTGAGCCAAGATCCTCCGGGTGACATCTCTTGGCTCCTTTGATACCTGGTGACAGTGGATAGTGTTTTGTTGTTTTCTCAGTAATTACTGGATATTTTAACACAAATCTGGTCAGTACAATTGTCAACACACCAGAACTTGGTCCAGAATCCAGCTGCTTCCCTGAGCTAGTGAAGGAGGAAGGTAGACTTCATTCCCAAATCCTCCACAGGATGGTTGGTGCTATGATGTCTACAGGGTGCCACCATGTCACTAAAGCAACCTAACGACTACTTCCTCGGGACTCCATTTCTGATAAATAAAATAAATGAAAGCACCAACATGAAAGTGATGACGATGAGGTCACTGCAGGGAGCAGGAACCGGATAGCACATGCAATGACTTCTTCGCCATGTGATTTTTCCTTCCTTTTGTGTGTGTAGGACTTAGCATGTTAATTAAGACACTTTCTTGCTAGAAGTCTATGGATAGGATCACATGGACATCCTGGCCCCCAGACAAAATGCACTTCTCATAAAGGTTACAGAACCATTCTGAAGCAGAACTCAAGGAAAAAGGAATCACATGTGAGACTTGCTGGATGTAGAAGATCCTCTGAACCAGAGCTAACAATATTGCAGGGAGAACAGGTGGAAAAGCGTTCAGACCTTTTCTACTGAAAACACAGTCAAAAGAAATCTGCACACATATCAACAGAACATGTCCTGTTTCTTTGCTTTATTACAAAAGTCACTTTGCTCTGGGCCTTTGTTTCCTTTAGCTTATTCTGAAAGTAGTTAAAACAAAAGACATATACATTATATTATATTATTTTATATTACTTTAATATATTAATTATATCTGTTATAATAATCACTATGATTATACTTTGATATTATGTTATAGTATGCTATGCTACATTATGATATGTAATATATAAAACACATTATGTTATATCATATATTAAATAATTTTCCATCTTTCTTACACTGAACTGACCAGAGAAATTCTGAGCCTGGAATACAATAGGAAATATTAGTTTCTTTTTGCTCTTGAAAAATGCTCTATTGTTTGTTTCAGGGTGGCCTATACTCTTTAATTCTATCCTATTTTTTTCCTAGACCATCAATTTTTTGTATTCACTGTTTCTGGTACTATGACAAATATATACAAAAATACCCAAATCATTTTATTCCTGCCTATGGTGTAGCTAGGAGTATCACATTTCATTTTTTAGATGAGGAGACTAAACTCTAAGTGGCAACTTGCCTACGGGAACTTGCCTGCTGCCTCTATCCGTGGTCCTCCCTTTGCAAGTTATACTTCGATTTCACTTCCTTTTGCCCAGTAATCTAAACTCAAGGAAAGCTGTACCTCAGTGATTAAGGTATTAACTGCTAATTAATCTTCATTTATATTTACAGAGTGCAGCATGCCTGGTGATCTTCAGTTAACATCAGAACATGTAGTGTCCTCCTCGTCCTTTGGTCAACTAACACAAAACATGTACATTGCTGTGAGATTTAATTGCAGAACATGAATATTCATCTAAAGAATTACAGAAACAAGTCCCAGGAGGTCAAGATCAATTGTGATGTTTTGGTGTGGGTGGACAGTGGGAAGGAAGGAAAGAAATAAGAAAGAGAAAGACACCTGCCCTGGATGGTGAAGATTCTTCCCAACACATGGTCCTTCTGCCTCCAGTACCTCCTCTCCCTCCCATGTATACTTGTTAAAGTACCTGAGTTCCCTATGACCATCTGCTCTGCAGGAGTAGTAATAGCTCTCACCATCATCTCAAGGCGCCAGGCCACAACTGAACATGATTTCCTTCACACCAACTTTTGGCTCCTGAGTGCTGGCTTCTCTTTGATAAGCCAGTGGCTTCATGTCCGATTACAACTCCAGCACCGTCTTCTACCAGCTCTTTGTTTTGACAACTCAGTTCAGTCTATTTGGTCATGATTGAAAATCTAAACCGGGAAGCCAAAAGTGAAAGACTTTAAAGGCCCACAACTTCCTCAAACTATAGTGAATCTAATTCAATTCTATAATTCACAACAACTTTAGGACTTACAATAAAACCAGACATCTTAAAAAGTCCTCACCAGTTAGCTAAAAAAGCTGCCTGTGGAGATAAAGATTTGGTAATGTAGAGACTCTGAAGGCTGGTTTCAGATCCCAGAGTATGGTGTTCTGAGTTTATGTGGAGAGGAACACCTGCTCTCATTCACTTACATTTAGCCAATAGCTTTTGAGGACTTACAATATGCCAAGTATGGGGACAGAAACCAGAATGACATCAAGATGAATAAGAGGATCGCCTCTGCTCCAGGAGCTTTCCATTTTAGACAGGAAGATAAATCACAGGTATGTGTGATTGCCACATAATGCCACTCACGAGCCACAGATTCTAAGGAGCAGGGTACTATGTCCAGCCAAAACTAAAACTTCAGTAAGCAGAGAGGAAGACAAGAGGGGGTCGGGATGGAGAAGGAACCTCATGAGTAACAGCAAGAATCCCAGAGCAAACCTGGGCCGGACCCCTCCCCGGGCCCGCATTTGCATCCTTTGTGCTTGTAAGCATGCAGGTCCCCATGTCCTGAGCTTCATGTCCACCTGGTCTGGGGTATATCTTGAGAGCTGGTGTCATCCAGTGGCTCCATACATGATTTAAACATTTCAGCCAGAGTGGAGCGCCTGAATTTAGAGTTTAAAAAATACCTATTAAGACTGGAGGGATATGGGAGCATCTAGAGGGAAGAAGACCAGCACTTAATGAGAAGCTCCCTCAGGAGGTAGAGACTTTTCTGCTTCTGAATATATAGACTTTCCCTAATTCTCTCAACAGCCCTGAGACTAAGGGATGAAGAACCCAGCTAAGTGGTAGCTTATCACGCCCTAATACCATACTAGGAGCATCTATTTCACAAATGATCTCATTTAAGTCAATATCACATTCATGAGGTTGTATGATAGTCTGTCAGCTATGAGACTGATCAAAAGAATAGCAAAGTGAGACATATTGTGAGGAAAATCCACCGACAGTGCTAAATCGAGGAAAGAAAAATTTCAAAACCCCTATGATTGTCCAGGTCTGCTCCAATGGCAGATCTACTCTTTCAAGGAACTGAAGGCAATTAATTCTTTGCCAAGTTTTCTTCTGTCTTGTCTACTCCTTATGGATTTGCAGGTGCTTTTTTATATTAAGGACAGCAGCTGTTATAAATATTGCAAAAGTTTTGTTCTATTGTCATTTGTCTTGTAAACCTTATGTCCGCCCAAATATATAGGAATTTTAGTTATGTGTGTATTTTAATTTGTCACTTTTGGGGTTATAGCCTTGCACACAGAGACCTTACGTAGTTTAAAAAATCGTATTTTTAGTATCTATTATACTGTCATTTAGTATGTTTTATGTTTCATTTTTGGATTCTATAGCCGCCTGAAAATGTGTATCTCTACATGTTGTAAAGAAGCTAAGGATGTTTTTCCCGTATGTACAGCTACTTGTTCCATTTCCATACATTTAATAGCCAGCTCTTTCCAGGGTAATTTAGACCCATTAATATAGAGGCGAAAATTTCCCCTGACCTTTCAAATGAGATTTACTCCAAATTTACCAGTGGTATCCAGAATGTGGCAGCTATGTGCAGTGTTTGAATGATGTTAATGCATTTCCTAACCTCTGGCATTTGTGGTTCAGCTACTGTGCTGTGGTTTTCATCTAGCAGAAGTTTAAAACAATTATTTTGTGTATGCATCCAGGATTCCCTCGGCAATGGAAATATTTTAAATTCAAACTCAAGTGGGAAGGAGGCATGTAAATCCCCACTAACAAATCCTCTGGGGTAGAGGATTTACTTCCTCTTCTACTTCAGATCTATAAAAACAGTTGACTCATGCTGATTTAATTGGAATAAATCTAGCCCTGATATTAAGCCCATTTGTATCTATTATATAGAATTTTTACCTTTAGTCTCCTGGAGATCTTAAAGGCATTTCCTGTGACTAAATATTCAATTCAAATCTAATGATGTGAGGGAAAAATATGTTAAAATGAGATGAACCTGCACAAAAGAAGTCAAAACTTGAATTGTGAATTAGTTGATTCATTCTTCAAAAAAAAACAATCATCCTTTGCAATAAAAAAAGACTATTCTCTACCACACTGTGATCAGGCAGAATGCTGCGTGCTTTCTACGCTGCCATGTGCTGTGTAGTGATGCTCTGGTCAGTGGTGGATCGCACAGAGGACTATGGCCCCCTAAGGTCATAATGGAAATGAAAAACCCTCTTGCCTGCCTCTTGCCGTAGCTCACTAGAGCCCTGGTTGAGCGCATCAGTTGCATGCCTGTGGCAGTGCTGTTGTAAACAAGCCTGCCACGGCACTGCCAGTACTAAAAGTGTATGTAACACACACAATTATGCACAGCATGGAATACTTGATCATGATGACAAATGACTGGTTTACTGGTTCGTGTATATTTACTATACTTTTTATTGTTATTGTAGAACAATATTTGCTAAGATCTTACTAAAAAGTTTAGTGGAAAACAGTATGGAAAACCTCACTTGGGCTCCGTGTATTTCTTCCTGCGAGAACAAAGGTACCAATACATCTACCCACCATTTTCGGAGCTGTGCAGTAGGTCCTGTGACAGCGCTGTGATCTTGAAGGAGGTTCAGAGAAACACTGGTTCTAGGTGCTTTGACTCATAGAGGGAAACACCACAGATGCAAGTGAAGAGAAGACAGAACAGGAAGAGATTCTCAAAGGGCTCCTTGGGGAACCTCTCTGTAGAAGCACTAGGTGCTCCTGGGTGGCTCTGATGAACTGGGTGATGAGGAGCCATGGAAGGAAATCTCAACTCAGTAAAGGAAGTGTTGAAAGCAGAGCCCCTCGCTGTGAAGTGATCAGGACAAGCGCGCAAACCCTCAGAGGCGTGGAGTCCGCCCAAGAGTGTGAGGAGCATGACCTGAGAGCTCATCATCAGCCTGTTTGGCCCTGGTGTTTTGTGATTCTGGGTGTTTAGGGCTTAATTAGCTCCTTTCCTGATACATTTCCTTCCATTATGATTATTTGAAGGCTTATAATGAACCTGTGGTTTTTGTTATGAGCCATCTCAAATTTTTTCTAATATAGGCCATAAAGAATGAAATAGAAAATGCTTCATTCATTTGTGAGTTCTCAGGGGCAGTCTTGCTGCCATTTCTGTGACACTTTTCTGGCCACCATCACCCCCAGAGCCCAGCATCCGGTTGATGTGGAGGAGTTCTTTGTCCTGAAGGGTATAATTCACGTGAAGTGGGCAACAGAAGCCATGGGTTCAGAAATGAAGTCATTCATCGCTACTCCTTGTCTCCCAGCCCAGAGCCATAAGGCTCAGTGCAGAGTTTCCACTACCACCAGCAAGGAAACAGTGCCTTTCCCTGAGCCCCGCCTCTGTCCTGTGTTTGTCCCCCCATTCTCCCTATCTTCCTAGCAGTTTTACCATCTCAGCAAAGAAAGCACAGCTCTTTGCCATAGAACAGCTGAGTCCTGGAGGAGTGTCCCTTTCAGTACTGTCTTGTTTACTCTCAAGGTGGGGTGCTCTTTGTGCTCACCATCTGAATTCAATTAATCCCTTCAGACAGCAAATTAGCAGCCAAGATTGCCTTTCTGTTAGGTGGACGTGACCCAACAGCATTTAGATGGAAAGTATGATGGCTGCCCTAATTTCTCAAGTGTCTTCTAATCAAAAGGAAAAGGGGAGAAAAAAAAAGAAGAAAGTCACTATTATCCAAGCTACAGCAGCCCAGATGCTCTCCCTTCCTGGCTGCATAGGGCTTTGCACAGTTTAAATGCTCTGTACAGTGAACTGTGCATTAAGGTGAACATTTATTGGATACCCTTCGGGCCAGGCATTGTTTTAAGGGGTGCGACAGGAGAAGACCAAGATCCTTGCCTCATGAGCTCACACAGTTGGGGGGGGCAAGGGACAAGTCGTCGTCATAGGACCCGGAAGTGTTTACCAGAAGTGCTAAGTGAGGTGGGGCTGGAGTTAGTTTTAAGATGGGAGAGTCAGAGGAGAGCTAGCCCAGGCCCTGTCATTTGAGAACACCTAGGTGGAATAAAAAGACTGCATTTTATCCACTACCAAGGAAGTTTCCAAATTCATTCAGATGTGAGCTTGCTTACAAACCCATTATAATAACATGGTTATTATAATGTTTTTTTTTTTATCCTTAGATCTGGGGTGGGACCTGGGATTCTGCATAGTTGATAAACATTCTTTGTCTACGAAATGTTTAAAAATCATATTGCAGGAGCTAGGGATACTTTAAATATATTTGCATAATTGTGAACTTATTTGGTAATGCATTCAACAAGTTTCACAAATTAGGCTTAGGCTGAGTGTGAGGCTATCTCTGAGAGGAAAGACAATCCCTTCTTCAGAGGAAAACAGTATTTAATGGAATATACGAACATTAATCAAATAGCCACACAAACACAGGTTCACACTGCAGCGGGGGCTTTAAGGAGGACCAGCGAAAGGAACTGGAACCTGTGGCAATGTCCCTAGCAGGAGACAGGAACAGCTGCACTCAGGGCAGAGGCCAGCTGATGAGGCGGACGCTGGAGCTTGTGTCTGGAATATCACCAAAGCCTGCAAATGAAAGGCTTGGGCATTTGTTGCTGCTTGTGGGAAATGCTAGAATTTTTAAGCAGTGTATGGAGAGGTCTTTTGACCCTCTGGGGCGTAGTGGGGGAATAGTGGGACCCGAGCCCTTCCTCTCTTTTACTTTCCAACCTAGAGGTGAGCAATTCTGCTCCACCATGCACTTCCACCATGATGTCTGCCACAGGCGACAGTCTCTGAAACCATGAGCCAGAACTACCTTTTCTCTTGTAAGTTTCTCATCGCAGGCGTGTGTTTGTTACACTGCCAGAAAGCTAACGCAGAGGAAGAGCGTTATAAACAGAGGGATGAACCTGCAACAAGTGTTGAGGTTAAGTGAAAGGTCTGATCAATGAACTTTTGCTTCAACAGGCACTGTCTAGAACATTCTCTCTACTTTCCTTCCCCCAAATCATCCTTCTCCCTGAAGTCCTGGCTGCAGAGCTGTCTTCACTAAGCCTTGTTAGCAGGGATGACTATTAATTGGCCTCAGCTTTCCAGGGGCTTTGGAGCTGGTGAAACAGAGACAGGGCTTGACTTGGAGGAAAGCGGGGGTCTGTGAGGTGGACTTGAAGAGCTCCTTGTCATGGTGTAGGCTGCAGGAAGGAGGACCTGACTCCAGGAGAGGGACAGGGAGAACTGGAGAAAGGATAGGGAGTACAGTGGGAGACAAAATGTGCACTGCCAAACGGGGTGACTGACATAAGTGAGTGGTTAAGAAGTTTGAGGTCCTGCACCTGGGGATAAACACCAGGTTCTGCACCAAATGTTTGACCAACAGCAATTTTTTTTTTACCACTCTGAGCCTCAAATTTCCTTCCTTCTTTCATGGAGAGATAACATGGCTCCCATGATAGTGATGAAAATGAAATATAATTGCATGGTTCCAGCACTGAAGTGCTCCCCCCAGGAAGCCACGCGGGAACAACAAGTGGAAGAATATCCTCAACACACAGCTGCCCTGTTGCACAGCCCCCACGGCTACTTTCAGTCAAGCTACCCTGTGTATTTAAGAACTGACACTGTTTTACAGTCATTTTACTTGATTAAAGATGTGCTATGCACCAAAATCAGGTGAAATACTGCTCATTAAATATTTCTGTGGTCCCCTCACAAAGCAGCACTGAAGTCATGAGACCCAAACCTGTTGTTTAAGCCCAGCCACAAGCACAGAGCACAGACGGCAGATGAAGTTGGGTTGCCTGAGCAGCAGTGTGTTTATGGTTGTACACGACCCATTGGATATGGAAATGCAAAAGCTGATTTCCAACAGGCTCATCATTAGCTCTGGCAGCAAAATCCACTTCTAAAATCCCCATGTGGACGATTGATCCATGCAGAGCAGTGGTGCTTGAAATCCCTGGGACCATTCAGTAGACCAAACTTCTCGGGCTGACTCCTCCACAGCTTACCCTTTCTCACTAGTTTCAAGGAAAGCTAGTTAAGTGTGTCCAGCCCAATCCCCAGGAACTGGAGGTAGTCTCTCTCGCTTGCAGAAATCTTCAGGGCCCACACAGGCCTATTAACCCAAATGATTATAATTTCCTGGATGTTTCTCTGCAGCCTGCTGGGCCCAAGACTTAGTCAGGAGTGAAGAAATTTGATGAGCTCTGGATTGCAACTTTTGGGGCTTTATAAAATCTATAAGAACACGGTGAAACAGAGTATTCTTTGGTCTTTAAAAATTCAAGTTTTAACCACATGAGAAATATTCATGTGGTATTAAGTTGTAAGTACAGAATGCAGCACTGTATATGCGAAATGTGAATCAAACATTTCCCTTATGTGAAATGCTCTCTTCTGGATCATTCATCCTGCAGGGCTGCCCCTGCATGCATGGTTATCAGGTGCTCCTTGCCCATCTTTATCCCTTGGCCCCTCAATACTATGCTAGTTATCAGTCCCAATACTGGCCATACGTTCGGGCAATTTTTAAATTTATTACCTGCCTTTCTCACTAGTGTATGGCTTCTGTGTGGCTGGAGACTGTTATTTGCCATTGTAACCCCAGTGGATGGTGCAGAGAACTTTTTAATGAATAAACAAGAAGCACTCATATATTGGTTGAAGGAATTAACTATCTAAAAGTCAATATGGAAATTAAGAGACATAATGGATGGAAAGCACTTTGTAAATGCTTCACAACACAAATGTTTATTTATTACTATGATGATATGTGGGATGCACTGGATCAAAAAATAATTTTCAGTGACAAGATCTTCACATGGATCACTTAGGTTTCAGGAGATTAACCCAGCTAAAGAGGCTTGAACATAAATTATTTCCTCCCAATTACAGCAGCATCAATGATTGGACAGTGGCATTTTTATTGGAATTGATTTGTGGCTGGTATTTGTGTAGAATTTACAACAGAATTTCTCTCTAATTACTCTAAGTGAACAATTCTGGTCAAAGACCTTGCCGGGAGAGGTAAAAGAAGGGCTTCTATAAATAGTGCCAGCCTGTAAGTGTGACATCCCATTCAAGAACTGTGAAGTATTTCCTTATTTTCAGTGAGAAACCAGGGGCACTGTGATTTCCAACATACTTTGGTTTGGGTATGCATTATGTCCCCTCTTCCGGACAGTTCCTTTCAGGCCCTGTCTCCTCCAGGGAAGCCTGCCGTGCTGGCCGGGGGCTCAAGCAGCAGCCACGATTTTCCATCTTTGCAATGGGTGTGCACCGACCTCTTCGTAGATCTGACTCAGGGATTTTGCTGGAGACCTGTCCCTGGCCACTGATGGACTAAAACATCACCAAAAAAGCAAGGAGAGGAGTGAAGTTATAGTCACAGGCTGCCATCCGGGAAGAGTATGTAATTTGCCCGAACCATCTTTTAAAAACAACAAACACTTGAGCATGGAACAAAAATGGCAAGGAATAAGCATCCATGACTGACAGCAACAAGAACAGGCAGCGCTGCAGAGACGCTGGCGGAGTGGTAAGAGTCTGGGCTCCCAGAGGACAAGGATCGGGGTTGTCCCCGACTGGGGACTGATCACTGCAGATATAAAGCATACAACTGCAGAAGGGCGTTCTGTGAACTTAAAGGTAGTACTCAAGAGAAGAATGAGAACAACTGCAAGAAGCTCCCCTTCCCCTTCCATGGCCAGTATGCTGCCTTCTCCATAAGCATTCAGAATTAGCAAGGAACATCAGTTTGAAGTGACATCAACTTCTTAACCTGTGCAAGATGCCCAGGCCGCTTCTCAATCCCTCTGGCCCAACCTAAGCTCATGAAGTCATGGAACCATCAATTCTTCTAATCAGCAGTTCTTATTCAGATAGGAGAAGCCAAGAGCCACCTTTTTCTCCCACAGGTGAAAAAATAAGTCCTGTGATAAGCCCAGATTCTCCTATTTCTACATATGTGGCTGGGGTGCATTGCTGTGTCTCTTCTTTAGTTTCTTGGTCAGCAAACAACAGCTTCTGCCTCTTCCATCTCATCTCTGAGCCCTCTGGGGGTTCACCATGTTGTCCTGTTTTCAGGCCAAAGAGAGGTCAAGGAGAGAAAGCATCTGTGGCTTGATGCTGATCTTCAGCAGAATTTTAAATCCAGCTAACATTGGCCCAAGAGGAAACAAGACTGGGAGATATTTGTGAGTTACAAAGAAACACTTTTTTCTGTGGTGTGTAAAATAATCTTATATCATGATTAATACTTGGGTTTTAACTTTTTGCTGATGTGTGCTAAACAAACCGTAAGTTTTATGCTAAATCAGTGTCTACACAGATACGAAATTTGGATGGGGTAAAGTCAGCATCCAAGTGGAATGAAAATCATAAAAATCATAAAGTGGAGTAAAACTGCAAAAAGAAAATGATTGATTTGGGGAAAGAGCATTAATCCTTACAAACTCCACCCCACAGACCTGTGGTACAGATGAAATATGGTAGAAGAGAAACTGACTTAGCTAAGGCCCCCAGCTTTCTGAGGGTTTAGCATGAATGAACCCCCCTATAGTTCTGCAGAGGGTTTGCCGAGTCCCTTCTGGAAGTAGAGACTGCTTTGTCATACAGCAGCACCTATTTCTGGCAGTTCTATTTCATGTACTTGAAAAAATTTGGTGGAGCTGAATCCAGAGAGTCCCCTGAACATGGAGAATTTGTTTGCAAGAAATTTATAGACTGAGTTGACTCACAGGGAAATAGAAATGAAACAGGGAAAGTGAAATGCAGGCACAAGGTACCGTGCTTATAAAAAAAGACAGGGAGGAAGGAAAGAGAGAAAAGAGAAGACAGAAAAGGAGAGAAACATTATCTGCAGAATGTGTTTGACACTAGGAAAAGAAGCAAATCTATAAATGTAAATGATGTGTAAATAACTCTTATCATGAGAGAACATGCCTGGGAGGAGAGAAGATGACAGATAGGAACGTGTCCTGAAAAATATGAAGCCCCTCTAAACACAAGGAAGAATTATTAAGTGCTAAATCTGCATGGCTGGATGCCTTCATGCATGCAGACAAGACCTGCACTCATGTGCGGACCCACACCCACACACATGTGCTGTGCAGACACCCGGGAACCGACAGATTCACCTCTTTCCCATGGATGCCAACATCCATAATTCATGCTCTCCCCTTTGTGATTACAGTATTTTAAATAGCACAGTGGGGGTGGCTTAATAAGGGACTCTTCCTTCCCACTGTACAGCAATGGCTGTAATTCTCATATGCCAAAAACAAACCATATTTTCTTGTGGGCATATTGTTGCGGTGAAACACAGCCACATCCCAAACTGTAAAACCTGAGTCTGTCGAATTCTCCATATAGAGCTGTTTCCTAAATATACATTTTATTCTGCCCAAACACAGCATGGCAGGGCCATTTTAGCACTAAGAGAGTCATCAAACTCTCATGTTATACTGTTTTAATTACAAGCTGCCCCCTTTTCGGGCTTATTTCAATAGATTATTGCCCTGCTGTGTCACAGTGTATAAAGGAACAGCAGTATCTCTTGCTGGTGTATTGTGGAAATTAAAATTCTCAATACTACTTCAGTAATTAATTTCCAAAGAGAAACCAGTTTAGTTTAATAAAGAGATTAATGAAAATGTTGCAAAAGATATATTTCTCAGGAGGTATAGTACATTATTTTCTTGCATTCAAAATAACAAAACCATTTCAAAAGACTTAGTAAATCTAGCCTCAATCAATTCTGTTTAACTTAGCATAGAAAGGCTTTTTAGGGGGTTTAAGGAAACAGGGCAGACGGATCATCCTCAAGGTGAAGAAGGGATTGAGTGGCCAGCTTTTGGAGATGGTGAGCTGATTATGTAGCTAGGACCCGTGCTGAGGGACGTAGGAAAGATGGCGAAGGTGGACAGATCCCAGGCTGTGGGACATCGTGTGCAGGGGACTGGATAGGAATGGGCAGTGCATGAAATAATATGACCCAACCTGCTTACCCCTACCTCTTCCTACTAAGATAACACAATCCTTTAGCTTTTACAAAGCACTTCAGACATCTATTATCCTTTATAGCATCCCTAGGAGGTGTGTAATACTATCCTCAAGTTTATTTTGTACATGAGGAAGTTAAGATACAGGGAGATCAGCTGATTTGTTCTATATCATGGTTGGCAAATTAATAAGCCGGGATTCAAATTCAAAACTTTTTCCTGAGCCCATGTTCTCGTAAAACATCCCATTCACTTTATCAAATGCCCATTCAGCATTTCCTAGGGAGTCTTGTGCTCAGTCTTTTTTATTTTAGGCACTGAGAATGAGGCGATGACCAAAACAAAGTCGATGCTCTAAAGAAGTTGACATTTCAGTGGAGAAAGAGGCAAGCAAGAAAATAAGTAGATAAGATTAATGCTACAAAATAAGATAGGCTAGGTGTCATAGTGTCACTGGGTTGGGTCTGGTGGTCCCTCAAGGCTGAAATAAAGAATTTAACTCACCCTTTTATTTCATTCTTCTAAGAGCAGGAAAACTTACTGGTGAAAAGGAATGAGGAATAGGAATGGAGAATGGGAATAGCTTCTGAGAGACGAGGGGTCCCGAGTGGGTTGCCCTCCTCAGTTTTATGACAGAGCGCATACACTGTGGGCTGAGACTCTGGAGTAAGGACTTATTGTGCTGAGGATTTCTTGTTCATGGAGGACATCTCAGTGGATTTTGAGAGTGGTTCTTTTGTATGAGACCAAAGAGGATGGAAGAGGGAGATGGAGTTACTCAGTGGAACTATTTTCTCCCCCTCTCCTGGGCAGGATGGCAGATGTGGTCATTCAGAGAGCATGGTGCCACCATGGTGTGGTATAAGGAAGCCACTTTTTCAAGCTGTGCACATATGTGGTAGGCTTATAACAGGTAGCAACTTTGGCGGATACTAACATAACAATAATCCTCCTGGTGCCAACAGAATTGGTAACTTTAAGGCTAGGCCCAGACGATTACAGTCAGTGAATGTCTGTGGACTGGGCAGTGCACCAAGAAGCCAGAACAGCAAAGGCTGACCTCCCTATTTGCCCCCTGGTGTCCTCCATATTTTCCTGGACTGGGTGATCCTAAAATGCTTACTGGGCTAGGGATGCCACCTCTGAGTTCACACAGTGTTCTGCAACCCTTTTTATTTTATCCTAACAGGTGTTAAGGAGTTTTGCTCTCCCACCAGATTGAAACACATCCCAGGTCCAGATGGATGGCCTGGTACACTTCAGACAGCATTTGAGACTCAAAGGACAGTGTGCCTATTTTTTATGCATACAGCAATAAAATCCTACATAACATTTAAAAATAAACTTTGACACTATAAATGGTGATGACTGCATTGTCTTACACTTTAGATGGTCTCAGGTGTCCTAGAAAGAGGGCTTGTGAGATGGGACATGCCATCCAGAGAATCCCCTGCGACAATGCCAAACAGCCTAGGCTATGATGTGATAGTTAAATTTCTAGGAAGCCTCATGTTTTCAAAAGTCAGGATAGAAAAGCAATTGCTTTGGTAGTAGAAAAACAGACTAGGGAGTTCTGTGTTCATGAGGTCATTGCATTTCTGTCTAAAACATTAACAATAAAGGCATCTTACCAGTATTTGATTACTGATGGCTAAAGCCAAGGAAGTTGGCTGGTCAGAGCGGCATAGACAAACCTTAGTGCTTTGGCTTTGGCCTTTCCTGTGTGGTCTGTGGCCCAGTTTACATCCAGCAATGAAGAACCAAAAAATACCAGGTAGCGGCCAGGAACCGGAGGGAGTGCACAGCAGCTCTTACCCCTGCGTGCGTCTCAGGCACCAACCTCTTGAATGCTGTGCCCAGCTCTTATGGTTACACTGAACGGGGATCCACAGGATGCAAGCCATACTGCTTAGACAATCACCGTATCACCATTTCGCATTTTAGCAGCTTTTTACTGAGGATGCATGTCCACGTTCCTGAAGAGTAGTGAGACCATGATGTAGTACACATGCTCAAATTTGTGTTCTGTTTCATTAACCCTCTTCAAAAATGCATAAATGTATAGTTTGTACCTAATTTTATATATATTTATACATAACATATATGTAGTTAAATGTGATCTGGGATGATTTTTTATAACTTGAATTTCATTAATGAATTCATAAATAAGAAAAAAGGATCAGATTGTTTGCCCTGTGAGTTTGGAAAACCACAGACAACCGCAACAGCTGCAATGCCTGCCTGGCTTGCTGAAGCCGCCTGGCAGCAGCAGTTTCTGTGAACAGAGCCAAGGCTGTGCCAGACACATCAGGCTGCACACAGTCTGCAAAACGTGGCACCATGCTCCGAGCCTCCTAACTTTCTTACATGTTGCAAAGGTTACACTCTAGATATCACATATATGTGCACACATACATCATCATGTCAGCGTACACACCCGTACCCATATCTATCCCCGGGGGAGTACTGTTGTGCAGTTAGCTGCAATTACATAAGCATGCCAGTTACTCTTTCCAGGTGTCCCCTCAGGTCCTATCACCGTGATCCTTTCCATGTGCGGCTGTGAGTATGTGTACGTGTGTGTGTGACTCACCTCCAAGACGGTGAGGCTGGAACAGTGGTAGATGCAGATATCTGGGGAGGCACAGAGATCTGGAGCAACAGCAGCCGGAACTGCTCTACTCAGAGCAACGTGGAGCACAACTTCCATCAGTAACTAGGACAGGGATGAAGAGAGAAAGCAGGCCCGGGGACTGGCTGAAAACTGGAGGCACCTGTGGGTCGCAGAGGGCTTAGGAGAAGACACTTCAGCCGGAGGCCAGGGGCAGGAAGTGATGAGTAGTCTTCCTTGAGGAGCACTTGGGGGATGTTACGGTTTGTGTCTAGCTGTCTCCCAAAGCCTTGTGCTGTCATAGGTGGGGCTTTTTCAGAGGTGGCCAGATCTAGAATGTGTGATGCTGGGATTCATTCACGGGGCAGTGCTAGGCTCCAGGGCACTAGGGGTAAGGGTGTGAGTGCTGCCCGCTCTGAGTATCCTGGATAACACATAAGGGACAGAGAGATCTGCGGTCGGCCCTTGTAGCTTTGCTACCTTCTGCCTGTCACGAAGTGTTGCTCCTCTGTGATGCCTGTCTGCCCTGCTACCTTGCCTTACCCCCGAGTATGGACTGAAATCTCTACAAGCTTTGAGCTGAACAAACTTTCGCTTAACTTGTGGATGTTGGATATTTTGTTTCAGCAACAAGAAAAGTGAGTAAGAGAAGGTGAGAGAAAGGACTGGAGAAGGAAGGGCAGCTCAGCCACCACTTCGAATGCAGTCAAAAGCCACAGTGGCCTGTAACATTTAAGGCAGGGAACATCACCACCCACTGGGAATTACTGACCTAATGCTCGCCCTGGCTTTTGCTGACTTGGACTCCTTTGTTTAGTACAGGGCAATGTGTACCCGTTCCATTCTTTCAGGAGTTCCCAGGAGTGTCGAGGGGGGAGATCAAGCCAGTAGGCAACTGAGGGGCTCAAGAAAGAGTCAGAATATGTAATGGCCACTAGGTAGTGAGTTCGGATTTAATAATGGCTGTGATTTCAATTAGTTTTCCCCTCACTGTTGTGCATTTCACATAAACTAAGATAAGCATTAGGGGATACACATCCACAGCAGGAACTATCATCCTGACCTCAAGGCAGTAACTAAGCCCCGGGAACCCCTGTTCTTGGATGTCCATGACACTGCCAGTCGCAGGGATAAAGGAAGCACAGCAGATGTGTGAAGACCAACGGCTCTGGTTCTAAGAAAGAGATACCCATTGTTTCTAGCCCTGTGTGGCCTTAGGATTTGCTGGTCCCCTCTCTGAGGCTCCGTCCTCTCATCTTACACGTGGGCTCACTGTTTGCACTCACATGCCAGCTTGAGGATGAAGCAGACTGATGTGTGTGATGTGCCGCCAGTGCCCAGCACCTGCCGGGCACTGACGCAGCTGGCCAGGGCTCTGGTTAGAAGCTGGCTGTGTTCTCACTCATGCTGGCCATTCACATGTGACAACTGGTTCTTTATTTTTTAATAACCCCAAGGATCTCCATTTTGCCTCAACATCTAGTTTTTCAGATCTTTTCTTAGTGAGACTGACTGGAAAAGCAGGGTTAAGCAGTGATGGAAAAAATTAAAACAGAATCATTACATTCCAAGGTTTCAAGACATAATAAAATAGCCTAAAAATTTCTAAAAATATCCTTTGTCTGCCTTATTCACTGTTGTCCTTCCTGTACCCAGATAGTGCCTGGCATATATAATAGGCATTCATAAGTACTTGTGGAATACCATCACTGAAAAGAGAAAAACTAAAATATATACAGTCACTTAAAATATTTAAAAAACTTTATATAACTAACTTAAACATGGCTGGTTGAGTTCCGTTTGCCTCTGTTCTTTCTGACCAAATAATATTCTAGTAAAACAGTATCTCAGGAGTAAATAGATATAAATCCATGACAAGAAAAAGAAGGCAAGAGAGTTCAGCAGTGGAAGAGGGAGGTCAATGGGATTAGTGTGTAGAGAGCAGTAGAACAAGGGATAATTCACTTAGCAGAACAACAGAAGCTTCAAGCTAGGACTGAGTAAGAGGGGATCTAATAACAGAAATGGATTTACCTGCAGAACCCAGGACACTGAGGAATGAAAAGCATCAGGTCATGCTGAAGGCTGAAAGAACTGTTTAAAAATGGAGATGCGGCTGATGGAGCCTCACACATTTTCCCTACTCCTGTGTCCTCACGCCTGCTCCTCCCCATCCAGTCAGAGACAGATTTGTTTTCTGGGTGCTGTCTTTGTGTCATGAAACAAAGAGACAAATAACAGCTGCAGGAAAACCAAAACTGTATACCTCAGTGGACCCTCCAGTTATGACCAGCCTGACATATGAACAACTCGGGTTATGACTGGAATTTTAGTTTTAACTTATGATCAAAGTCTTGAGTTATGACCCAAATACCCGCCACTTGTGCTTCCAGACAGTCTCAGATAGATTCAGCCCTTAAAGAGGTCTGGAAGGAACATTACAACGTCCTTTCCTATAGGGGGTTAATTGAGAAATCCTGGGCCAGTGTCTCTCTAAGGACGATGGAATCGGCCTGTACATAGGAGAGAGATTTGAAGGTTGTGTACAGGAGTCTGAGCCTTCATCTGACAATCTGGGTTACAACCAGCCCTCAGGAACAAACTGAGTTTATAAGTCAAGGGTCCACTACTTGTCTTCTGTTTCAAGGAAAGATCTGCAGATGCTAACGTTGGCATCACCCATGCTCAAACTCACCAGCAGACACATGTGTCCATGCAGAGCTTCTGACAGACCCCTCAGTACTGCAAGATAATGGGCAGCTGAGGATCACCAAGGTGTGGACAGTGTCACACATAGCAGAGGGAGGAAAAGATAGAACTCAGCAGAAACAGAGGACAGAAGAGTCTTAAAAATAACCCTGTAAAAAATATCCTGGAAGAGAGAAGATAGGATACTGCACTCAAAAAGCAAGAAAGATTCCTACGAAATGAACATTGTGAGGCAGAAAGAACTATTAGAAATTAAAATTATGGTGGCAAAGAGCAAAATCACAATACATGAACAGAACAGTCCAAAGATGAAATTGAAGAAACTTAAAGCATTTTGAAAAGACAGAGATATAAAAGGAGATGAAGCTAAGAAAATTGGATAATGCAGCCAGGAAGACCGTGCTCTACTGAAAAATGTGCTCAACCTAGAATTCTTTCCCCAGCCAAAGTCTAGTTTTCAGGGATGGAAAATATACATGCAATTTGGAGCTCAGCTAGGAAGAAAACAGTTGAGGGCTCTCTGAATAAAGAAATGTAACATGAGAGAGAGGAAAGGAGAATTCCCAATCTGAGCAGCAACGGAGAAAGCAGGCAGTGGCAGGGCCACCAAGAACTCAAAAACAAAACAGAACAAAGCAAAACGAAACAAAATGAACAAAAGCAAAAATAAAGGAACACATTACTTGATATATTTAAAGACATTAAGAGGAGTTTTATAGTTCTGTTGAAGAATTTGGCATAACATTCATATAGACAAATATATAGAAAGATAAACAAAACAAAGAGATAACGAACAGCTTCAGAAAGCCCAAAATCTATACATAGCACATAAAACTCCATTACGGTGTTCTAATGGTGATATAAAGTAGATTTCTCTTTCATTTTTTTGGTAACAGGAATCAAACTCAGAACATCACGCTTGCCAGGCAGGTACTGCACCTGCTGAGCTACGTCTCCGGCTCATGCAGATTCTTATTGGCATACAGAATACAGACTGACAGGGTAAGAAACTGTGTGTACTTCAAAAGCTAAGCCTTCATTTTCAGTAGGAAAAAAGTAAATGCTTATAATAAAAATATAGATCATAGAATAATGGCAGTGTAATGATCATGGATTAATATGTTAGATAAATACCAGAAATAAAGGGCCGGATGGCATGGAGACATGCCTTTAGAAAATAAAAATTAGAGGAGTAGGCACAGGTACAAGGTATATTAGTAGACATTAATTACATGTGTATTATTTCAATCAGTAATAACCTTACCAGTACCTTTGCTAGGCTTACAAAAGCCAATATATACATATGACAGACATATAATACCTACATATACAAAACTCTGTATGTATCTCTATGTATGTGAATGTGTATTACTGATGGAGTTAACTCCATTCAAGATGGACTTTAATTCTATTTCAGTTAAACAATTACCAATCAAAGATGTAGAGTCGTGGATTGGTAAAATATAAAAAAGATTGGAGAGTTCAAGTTGACCATAAAGTCTGTGATCCAACAGAAAGTTTGTTTGCTAAAATAACAATCTGTCTTAAGTTTCCATCAAGGAGAAAGTCCTACTGAATGAAAAAAAAATATATTAGAGTCAGTCAGCCAAACCTTGTACTCCGTGTCTGTTACCTAACCCAGCTCCATGATGCCAGTAGCATGTTGAGAAAATCATGTGCTGATAAAGAATAGGGATTGGCGGTAAAGCCATGATAGCTTGGCTTGTTCTATCTGGGAAGCTTGAAAGGAAGATCGGACTCCTGCTGTTAGAAAACTAATTGTCAAAGCGTAAGGCTGAGCCCATGCATGAAAAGCTTTCCGGATATTCTCCACACCATTGTGTTTAATCCTGACTCAACAGCAACTTGTGAGATTTTCACAGTTCCTCTTGCTCTAGCATTGGTCTGGAGTAGATGTGGACAGAAATATAATGGAGCTGGCTCATGGGGGCCACAGAGGAATCTAGAAGACTGGAGGGGAGAACAGAGGGTCCCAGAGAAAACCTCATTCACTTACACCCGCTCTCCATGTTGCCCAGATCACATTCTGAAGGTCCTATTTTAAGAGGCTACTTTCTCACCTGAGACCATTCAGTGGAAAGTGGCTAGGAATCAAGACTCTTCCTGTAAACAGCCCAGCAACCAATCTGTCCTCAATTATCTGAGAACTATCACGTGGGATGGCTGGCACAGCTCTGTACATCTCAAAAGAATTAGGAAGAGATAGATATCTCTAAGAGGCAGATCTGAGTTCAATATAATAACACTACCATTCTGATATTTTGGAAATAAAATGGTGCTCTTACATACTCATTGATTCTGGAACTGTTCCAAATGTTTCAGGAGAAACTGGATAAGCACCTCAAGGAAGAGCATGTTCTGTACAGAAATTTAGTGTTGCTTTCCATAGTTACTCCCCATCTGAGAGCTATAAAAACACCTGTGCCAGTGAATTCACAGAAATCCACAGTAAGTCTCTGTAGAAGCTCAGATAACTGCTTTTCATGTGGTATAATCACACTCAACCTGTTTATCCTTTATTTGTACCCATTTTTTATATTGTACTCATTTATTTAACAAAATGTTATTGAATATCAGTTGTCACATTAAGTTCTAAGAAGTAGAAAGTTTATATTCTGATTTCTTATTAGTCACTTAGTTTTTCTTAGGACAAACGATATGGTATCCATTTGGGTAGTTAGCTTAGAATATAATTACACTAAAACCTAATAAACTTAGACTAGCAAAGTTCTATGAAGTAGAAAGTTTATATTCTGATTTCTTATTAGTCACTTAGTTTTTCTTAGGACAAACGATATGGTATCCATTTGGGTAGTTAGCGTAGAATACAATTACACTAAAACCTAATAAACTTAGACTAGCAAAAATCTCACTCAAATGGTGATCCAAACAGACAACAGAGAAACATTGGGAAAGAACTTATAAAACCATGAAAACCTGATCAAGTATTTTAAAAACATCTGCAAAGGAAAAGCTATTGATATTTTTGTTACAAGTTACTCCAGTGTGTCTATTATAGCCCATCTCATGAATTTTTAGGAAATCCTTTCACTTGAAAGTTATATATTTTTCAATATTTCTTTTATACTTTTTTCCTGCCTTCTTTAAAAAAATCCATATATTTCTCTCCCAGCTGAAGCTGGGGGACACCAGTGAGAACATTCTCCTGGATCTCTGGGAAGATCCAGGTCTTTTCATGTGTAAAACAGCTTGCTACTTCCAATGGCTCCTGGGCTAATTAGAGAAACTCCAGGCCCTTCACCTGGACTATGCAACATTTGAAAGGAAGTGCAATTTGCCCTTCTCAAGCAATATGCCTCCCTCAAGTCTACTGTTACTGATGAGCAGCTGAGGAAAGGCAGACTGGGAAAGAGGTGGCTGCAGGGCTCAGAGCCTCCTGCACCACTGTTACACCACAGCCTTGCAGACTTAATGTTCTCTGGGGTAAGGCAGAGAGAGGCAGGCCCATTACCCTCCATGTGGTCTGGGGAAATTACACTTAGAGGGGCTGGCGTGAAGCTAAACCTCATGCCTGTGTTCCCAGGGTGCCTTCTGTTACCCTGCTGTATTCAGTTTATTTGACTGAATATTAAAAGGGAATAGGCTAGTTGTGTGTCTTCCACCTGGATGCTTTGGGAAACTCCATGGCTGTTAGTCTCTTGGCAACTTCTCACTGCACCGGTGTGAAGACAGCTGTACCAGATAACCTTAGACACGAAGCCTTCCCACACGTTACTGCTAAATGCAACTCTGTATTGGAGCGGTTCCAGAATGAAAGAGAACAAATCTGATGAGCAAAGGGGGACACGCATTCCTGAGAGGCTTCAAAGAGTCCTGTGTGGGTGCAGCCCTGCCCCGTCTTTTCCTCGGCAGCTGTGCAAGAGGCTACTTTATGAGGAACAGAAAGGAACAGCGTGGAAGGAATAGTGCGCAGGCACCACACGGATTCACATCCAAGTTCCGGCCTGGTCACTTGTCAGCTTTCTCACCTTGTGGCTATTATCTAACTCTCTGGCACCCACAAAGTGGGCAAATAATAGAGAAAGCTGCCACTATCCTGTACATTTATTTCAGGGTTTGTCAACTTTGGCCCTGGTGACAAGATCTTTAGTTTCCTTGTGACAGGAACTGTCCCTGTGTGTTGTATGTCAGCAGCATCCCTGGCATCCACCCACTACTTACCAGGAGCACCCCCAAACCAAATGTGTCCAACCAAGACTGTTCCATGGTGGGCAAAACCTCCCTGGTGAAGAACCGCTGATTTACCGAGAGGATTAAGCTAATAGGTCTACAATGTGTGTGTCGCAGGGGTGGGTCTCACCAAGGGGTACTTTTCTCCCTCTTGATGTCACTGAGATTTTCAACAACCCAGGGTACCTCTCCTGTGTTGACTCACCCAGCACACTGGCCTCTGCATGGCAGTTCAATCGGGCAGACACATGTCGGTGGACCAGTCAGCCCAGAGGAAGTGTTCTCCTTGGGCTGAGAAGCAGACCTGCCACCGAAGAGGCCACTGGGGCTCAACCCCTGGAATCTGAGTGACTATTTCCATGGCCCAAGGGCCTGCCCTACTGGTTCATTCCAGTGGCCTCACCCAAAGAGCCCTCCACCTGTTCCTACTATGAAAGCCAGAACTCTCTCTTCCTATGGCCCCTTGAAGACCTGATTCTTTAGTTTCTATCAGTTTGAGGCACTGCTTGTACTTCAGATACGTTCTTTGTTGCTATTTAACTTTACCCCAGTGGTTTTTAAAGTTATCATCATAGGGATGTGAAGTGACAATGTCAGTCCCTGAAAGAGTTCTACAAGATGACCCTGAAGGAGAAAAGAGATCTCGCACGCTGGGGCTCTGGGTGGTAGCTTGGAAACACCAAGTTTCATCTTTGCATTTTTCTTCCCTTGTACTCAGAGTGTAGTCTGGGAAACCAGAAGCAAGGCCATCTCTTGAGAGCCAGATGGAGATGCAGGATCTCAGCCCCACCAAGCAGAAGGACAGGTGGTTCAATCGCTCACCAAGGTGCTGAAGCACTGCCCGAGGGAGCACTGGGTTTAAGAGCAACCAACTGCCTGTTCTCACAGCTCCCCTGCCTGGACCACACAGAGCTCACCGTACAGGGAAGAGATGGAAATGATGAGAAATTGATGCTAATAAGACAGCTGATTCTTTCTAGAATGCCAGAGACCTATCTTCACTCATTTCTCTCCCACCATTTATGAACTTTTGTAAAATACGTTCTTACCTAACATCTTGGATCAGCATTTTAAGAAGTGGGTGTCACAATTCACTTTCAGATCATGAAATCAATTTGTAGGTCATGGCCAGCATTTTAAGTAACAAGAGACACAGGAGAGAAAGGAGAATGCATCACAGAGTATCGATAGTAAGTACAGTTTCTAACACTTTGCTCTGAGAGTGTGGGGGGTAGGAACACAGAGCTGTGACCTTGTGTGCATGTGTGTGAATTAATTAATGTGTTTTGGATTTTGTCAACAGGAGCTTGAAATTTACTATTATCATCTTTATCATCTTTTAATTGTTAAAATTACTGAAGAATTGTGTTCATTACATTCTACGATGACCCATCACAAATTCCCCTTAGAATTTAGGCCTCCAAGAAGTTTTCGTCTGTCTCTGAAGAACTGGCATGGCTCCTGGCACTGGAAGCACAGAGGGAAGTGGCCTGCAGCGCTTATCTCTCTGCCTCTGCACAGACTCGGTGTTACATTTTAGGCCCAACCACAGTGAGTTTGCTCAGGCAGGGACTTTCTCACCGACTTTGTTTGGTGTATGTGACTGGTTCTCTGCCTGCACTCTGTAGGTTGTTATGCGCAGTATGCTTCTTCTTGGAGGCATCTATAGTGTTAATGAATTAACTAAACTAAATGTATGAATACAATCATCTGAAATGCTACTGTTGACCCACACAAGGCATAGGAGGGGCACAGCCAGGTCTAGAGTTTGTTCCCCATGCTCAGCGTCACCCCAGCTTCCGTCAGAGACTCACTGTGCATCCCACTTTGTGCTATGTGCTTCAGAGAACTTCTCCTATTGTCTTCGAAGAAGCATCCAGTGGCTGGACACCAGATACACTTTTTTGCCCCCCCCATTACTGGGGATTGAGCCCAGGTCTTCCAAACTGAGATACATCCCCAGTTCCCTTTAAAAAATATTGTTTTTTGAAATTTTGAGACAGGGTCTTGTGATTCACTAAACTGCCCACAGTGGCATCAGTTGTGACCTTCCTGCCTCCACCCCCCAGAGTGCTAGGACCATAGGCCTGTGCCACCTCTGCTCTGGTCTCACATGTTCTTGTTTTTCTTGGATGAGAAAGCTGAAGCTCAGACAGGCTAATCAGCTTTCACACCCACGGGATTCTTATCAACCTGATTTTAGCCCATCCCTGCTCCTGTCCTGCCTGAACCACCACAGGCAGCGTGGGCACTCCATGATTGTTCTCACCACCCCGGGACTCGGGGTGTGTGCATCACCCCCCATCCGGGCACTGAAGTACAGCCTGACGATGACGAGTGATATTTATGACACAGCACACAGCCTCCTTTTATCTTTCCAGCTCCCTTTGTTTATATATCAAATGGAACAGCACTCACCTCTTCAAAGGGAGGAGAGGCAGTGATGTGGAATGAATCTTTCAGAAGTGGAATTTGACGGTGAGTGAAAGATTTATTCAAAGGAGAAAGTATGTGAGGACTGGTCACGTGCCTGTCATTTATAGCATCGTGATGTGCTCTATGCCATTAACTTTTAATTAACTCAATTAGAGCAGAATGTCTGACACCGCGATGTGCACATATAAACACCCCTGTCGCTGACATGTTAGATTAATGTCTCCAAATGGCAGATTCTCCTCTTGCCTTAATGGGTTTGCCACTGCAGCTCTGTTAATTGTCCCTGGCACCTACATGTTGGCCACATTGGAAACGTGTTGGTGTTGATGGTCGCTGGTGCACATTCAGCTCCACACATCAGACAGCACACAGCATGCCAAGCCTTTCACAGACTGATCAGCAGCACCAACACTATTTTCAACGTGAAGGCTTCACTGCCATCTCTTTTTTTTTTTCTAGTCCAGTCACTGAAGCTGGCTAAACCTTATTAGAATTTCTGGGTCTACCTTTTACAGAGTACATTAAGAAGCTTCATCTTTATAAGCAGAACCTAGGGCTGTCAAAGCAGGCCATTTTCAATAGGGTGCTGCAGTTTCAAAGATGATACACCTTTTTTGATTCATTCTGCTGAAAATATTATTGGTAAAAGTGGTTTTTTATAGGCAGACATTGACTATGCCTCTGTAGAGCTATGCTTTCTGGACAAATCAATGTCTTCACTCATTTTAATGAACATTATTAGTTTAAGTCATTGTCTTAAAAAAAAAGCTCCAACAACCACCAATCTGTGCTCAGTTAAGAAGGCGCAGTTTAATTTATCACTTCGCACATTTAATCAAGAGGATGCAAGAATAAATCTTTAGAACGATCAGCCCGGCCTGTGCGCTGCCCTCAGAGGTGCTGCTCCCTGCAACATTTCCCTTGCTAACATTTTTATATCCAGCCCCAACATCCCAGAATAAGGACCTGCGGAGACAAAGAACTGCACCTGAGAGCTGAAGCAGGCGGGGAGAAAGCGAACAATGCCCTTGAGGCTTGGACTTCAGGTTCTGCCAAATGCTCCTTACTGGAATATCTAAGAACATACAGAAGAATTCTGCAGCAGCTGTCCTGGGCTTGCTCGAATTGGCAAACCCACAGCTGCTTCCCCTCCTCTTAGCCTTGGCATTTCTACTCCTTTGTCTCGCTGTGTATTCTCCTGGTCACCCCAGCTAAGAAGGATGAACCGGTCTTTTTCAAGAAGCTGCCGTCCAACCTAGACACGGGACATCCCACCACGTATTCCTGAGATGTCCTGTGCCTTTTCTTCAAATTCACTCACAGCTTGTTCTTACTTATTCAGTGTTTGAACAAGCTCCATAGACAGGAATCTTTGCCTGCTCTGCCCATTAATACATACACAGCACTCAGATCTCAGGCCTCAGATATTTGTAGGAAAGAAAGACAGTCAGGAAGTGTGTGGTACATCAGGGGCCACATTGCTTCCTGGGGCAGGGCCGGGCTAAAGCTCTGAGGTGCTTACCAGGGACTGAGGAGGGCAGCAGTGATGCCAGCTCTCCTTTGCTGCAGGCATCGATGGCCTTTTTCCTGTTAAAATTTTTGAAAGACTGTCCCGATTATCCTTGTGCCGGCAAGAGCTCTGGAGTCGGCAATACTTAAAATGAAAGCATGCAAGTTTCCTCATGAGCTCAGAGAATCAATTCCTCATGAATACTTAAAAATATTAGTAAAATTTACTCATGTGGAGCCAAGTTATATATTCCCACTTAATCTGCAACCACTCTGTGAGTCCTTTTAGGTGTGGCCATAGTCATGCTGCCAGCTCTGTGCCAAGCACAGTGCCAGGCATGTCACTGGCATCATCAAATGCAAGCTTCAGAAGGATCGTATTAATTAGGAGTATATATATTTTACTTTATGGATGGCAGAAAAATCTATGTAGTATGCTCAGTGAGGGAGTGACAGAGTTGAGACTAAAACACAGTCCCATCCCCATGCCATCGTGTCATATGACTATGAACGTTAAAACTATCACTACAAAAGTCATCCTGAGTTTTCATATTCATTCTGCCACTGAGTCAGGAATGCAGTCAAGCTGGAAGCTGGAAGGGTGATGCTCAAAGTCAAAAGGAGGCCTTGAAGTTTGGGCCAGGGCAGCCTGTGTGGAGAGAGTCAGGTGGGACAGGAAAATCGTTTGATCGGCAGGACATAGTAGCTATTCCTTGCTGGGCATCATGGCAGTGACTTTCTCAGGTGGAGCAGATGCCAAATCATTGATTGTGTTCAAGAAAATGTTTTCCAACATTTAGGAGGCTTAGTAGCCTTTTATTTGTGGAAAAGCCATTTTCTGTACATGTTCCTAATTTTCGAACGCAGCCAGCCCTACCTTGAAGCTGGGGGAGGGTCCAAGGCCGGACAGCATGGGGCAGCTCTTTCACATCTTTTTAATTGAAAGCTCAGCCTCCTGGCCATGCAGCAATGCTGAGAAAGTCCTCCTGTACCCAGACTTGACACAGTTGGTTTGCAGGACCGAATCCTCAATCTTTTCAATAGTCAATTTCTTCTATAGTCAGGATTTTTTTATGGAAAACAAAAGTAGAGGTTTTGTGCATCCTGTTGCTCCATGAGCCATCTGTCACGGACACCTTGGGCAAAGCAGCTCTGAGAAGCACAAGAACACTTTGATCAGTTGCAAAAAAACAAGAGCCAGCCTCTTGCATTTGGATGGATGAATTTCAGCATCACACCCAGCATTTCCTCTACTAGAGACATTTTTACAAGGAATTTAATTGATCCTGTTAGACTCAGTATAGGAATCAATTATCTTTATAGTTATAGTCAGCCAATAGAAGAAGCTGAGTGAGTCTCAACTTGGAAGAAGCACAATAAAGCTAAGCAAAATCCTGGAGATTTATTGGACAGATTCAAGGCCTGGATTTTTCAGGATGCATTTATACTCCATATCAATCCATACTGGGTTCCAGGTGGCTTGTACAACTAAACACAATTATGTGGAGTGACAACTACATGGAAATAAGGGGTGGGGGATAAGCAAGCATGCTGGCCACCGGTGTCCCTCATGTTCAAGTAGTTGTTACTGCTGTACCATGAGTCTGACCCTGTGCACCTTGCCAGCCAAGTAAAGAGGTAAAACTTGATTGCTTACATGCCCTTGTGCCTATGAAGCAGCTGATGCCTGGATATAAGTCCTGCCCCCCCCGACTTTCTTTTTCTGTTCTCCAACCCTGAAACTCCAACTAGACCTTTGGGCTACTCTCTGTCTGAGTCTCAGGGTGCAGGTTCTCGAAGATGGACATGGGACAATTTTTTACCACTGGAGAGCTTCGGAAGAGGAAATTCCTTTGTATTTACACATACATACATACATACATACATACGCACATGTATTGTGAAGTAGTGAGTGCCTTAGTTTTTCCAGTACATTCACCAGTTACCCAGAGGTATCTCTACATGGACACCAGCGATCGTATATATATATAAAATGGCAAATCTATGTGACACTAATAATAACAGCTAACAGAACATCTTCTGTGGACCAAACTGTGTTCTAAGCATGCTCCATGAATGAGTTCCTGTGACCTTAAGGGTATTTGGAGCCGGGCAGTACCCACAACATGTGAGAGGGCAACATGGCTTCCAAAGCTCCCTGATCAACTAGAAAGCCCTCACGTTAGCCTGCTTGCAGGCTGAGACCTACTGCATCGCTCAGGTCTCCACATTCTGGAATAAAGTACTGTTGATCTTGACATGGCCACAAAATCCCTCCTGGGACACAGGCTGCTTCTCGCTCTGATTGAGATGACTAATGGCGAGAAGCCCAGGTGGATGAGGCAGCCTTCTAGGTCACACTCATATATCACTCTGAGCTTCAGTGTGCAGGTGTAACTACTGTCACATGTCCTGCCCCAGGTGCAGTGAAAAGTAAGTCCTCCTACTTCTGCTCCTAAACAAATGACACCTCCTCACCTGGAGCCTTTTACAGAATCATGAAATGCGGGGCAGGGTGGGAAAGACTATGAGTTGGAGAACTTTGATACCAGACAATGCAACTTCTTTAAGCTTACTTCGAAGCACTTTCCTAATTATTTTACTTGGTGGAGGCAACAAGAGGCACCTAAATAAGAGTTATGGTTTCTACTTCTTGGATTTTCTCTGTGCCAGGTGCTGTGCTAAGAATCCAGCATGTAGTGCTCCATTCTTTTAGCACCCCATGAGCTTGGTATGATGACTAGACCTGCTGCAGACATGAGACGCAGATATTCAGAGGGTTACAGCCAACTACCCAAGGACAGAGGTGCAATGTGAAGACAAACTGACTTGATATCTGATCCTATTATCTTATCTGGGAATGTTCAATCCTTGACACTGTCAGCATCTGGGGCTTGGTAGTTCTGTTTTAGTGGGTGGGGGTGGTCTTATGTATCATGGGATGTAGGCAGCTTTCTTATATGGGAAATGTCAATATTCACCCTTCCTTTTCCAGAAAATAAAAGAAATGTCTCTAGACATTACTACATGCCCCTTAATGTGGTAACCACACCATTACAGGGCTGAATTTCCCATCATAGTCTTAACACTATGGTTCTTATCACGCTTACATTCTTACACACTTAGAGCACTTGTAACATCTGACCTGGTTCAGTGTAAGTCCCACCACCCTTGGTTCTGGGAAGGATGTTGGGATTCCTGTTAAGAACAGGTGTCCTCTGAAAACGTTTTCCACAAGTACAAGGCTGTAGTGCTTTTGAGGTGATCATCCCTGCTTAATAAAATCTTACTTTTCCCATTTGCATTCATTAGAAAGTTACGACTATGATTATATTAGCTATATTATCCTAATAAATTCTTACCTAAAGATGTAGCAAACACATCGAGAAAAATTAAAACTTTAGCTTCAAATTTTAAAAATGCCACTCAAACCCCAGAGTGAAAATGTGTTTGGGGTTGGAGGGCCTCCATTCATGCTCAGCTGGGCAGCTTGAACATGTACTCATGTTCTGCAGACGCAGGAGTTCCATGGGGGTGTGGGTGAGGACTTTCACTTTGGAGATAGACTTTCCAGAACCAAAGAACCCAACAGTTGGGTGACCAGGGAAATCCTTTAACCTCCAAGAGCCTCAGTTTCCTCCTCTACAAAATAGGATCATGTCTGAACTCATAAATTTCCTGCAAGGACTAAACAGATAATTCGTATGAAATACTCAATATGACAACATGGTACCTATTAAAACACTCAAATGAATAGAGCTATTATTTATTCATTAAACCTTCTATTTTGAGATAATTGTAGAATCACATGCAGTTGTAAGGAATAATAGGGAAATTGTTTGTACACTTTATCTAGTTCCCCCAATGGCAACATCCCATAAAACTGTAACAGAGTATCACAACTAGGACACAATAGAGATAATAGCACAGTGGGGATCCTGCTGGATGCTGAACAGTTCCTGCCGGGTTATTATCTTTGTTTTCTGCCTCAGTCAGCAGCGGCTGCATATATTGGGGGTGATGGGCCTAGGGGCTAAGGGGCAGGGAAAGAACATGTGCCATATCGTGGAGGTGAGAACCCACACTTCCAAAGTCTTCTCCTCCCAGTTTTAAATGGATAATATGCACTTCCATACAATTCATTGCAGCTTCTTCAGGACTCAAGCTGAAATCCAAATGACTACATATTTGCCTATGTAATTAACTATATTAATGATTTTTTTATAAAGATCTCCAGTCAGTTCCTTATTGCTTGAAGACAGAAGACTACAGCTTAGACTGTCAATGTATAAATAGACTCCTAACCATGAAAAGAAATTAGTGAAGTCTTCATTCTGCTTTGAGTCCTTGGCTGCCCCGTGTGTGCTTAGACAAAACCCCAACACCTCACCTTGGAGATCTACTCTGAGCACAGCCTACACTCCTCTTTGACCTCACCATCCTTGCTACACTTCTGCCACCACGGCCACCCCTCTAGTTTCATCACTCTGTGGTTGTTGGAGTCTCCAAGTTGTTCCTTCAGCTGGGCACTGTTGCGGCGGCCCTCTGCACGGCTGACTCCTTATGGCTTCTGAGCTCTGGTGGTTTCCCCAGCAGGAGGAAGCACAGCTGCTGCTGCATGCATCCTGTATCAGTTCTTTTTGTTTCCTTCTCAGCATGTATCTCTCCCAGAGTTCTGGTTGTACTTGACATCTTGTTTATCCTGTACCTTTATTCTCCACACTTGGAATAGCACTGGCCAAAAGGAGGTGTGCTTTGAATGTTTGTGAATAAACAAATGAAAAAGTAACAAAGAAAAATGACTTTTTGAATGCTTGTTGGATCAATTAAAAATTTTGGTGCTGGCCATCTTAGTATTTCTTAAAGTTTATGGAAAATCCAACCTGAACCAAAAGTCATTCCACTTTAAATGTAGTGAGAGTTTACAAATTTCACCATTTTAATGTGCTATGGCTGTGGTCATTTAGCTAAAAGATTTGCTACTATAGGTCTGAAGGTTTCAGATAACGAGTTAATTTGGAATCCACTATTTTTTATTATGTTCCAATTGTAAAGGAACAGCTACTAGGTTGGTTATCAACAGTGTAGGGGGACGTTGTTAACCAAATATTTGTATAAAAAGTTCAATGTTCAAGTGTAATTCAGTGAAGTGATATGGACCTCCTACTGGGAAGTCAGGACCCACACAGGGAAGTAGACCTGCCTTACCAGTTCCTTCTCTGGGTGAGCTCTACCAACAAAGTTTCCAAATACTGCTTATTCCAAGAATGAAAAATGCATAAACTCTAACCCATCACAATGTCTAGTCCTATCATTTTTAAATGGTCAACAGTCATTCAGACAGAGACAATCTTGCCTGAAAAATTCCTCCAGACAAGATTTTACTACAAATCTACCTAGATGGCATGGACCTGTCTCAGACACATGGTATGGAGTCTTTGCTTTGCCTTGGTTTTATTTGATTTACCTAAGGGTCCACTTGCTTAACCTGTTAATTGGGTAGAATGGTGACACTTCTTTCATAAGGTTGTCATAGGGAGTAAATGAGACAAATCCATGGTGTTTTTACTGATCATCTCCAGCCAAGTAAGTTAGTGCCGTTACTAAAGCAGTGCCCAGCTGTAAGTTTGGTGGTGGGAGCATTATACTATTAGCAGCCAGCTCCCTGAAAAGGGGGAAAAGCCTTGCTTTATGGTATTCGTCCATTCCCCTGGTGTAAACAGTCTTGCCATGACTGATAGAAAGCTACAAATTCTGAACATGGAGTTGGGAAGAGATCCTAACAGTCGTCTCCTGAGAGCTTCTCTGAGGGGCTCCAGAACACCAGCCTTGGGTCAGAGAGCATGGTGTTCTCTTATTTTGCTCCATAAATGTTGAAAACTAGTTCTGTTCACACTTGATTGCTACAGAAAATCAAATACAGGGACTATGGGAAAGTGAAGATCAAGGTTCAGCACCGAGTAACTTTTGTATTAATGGTAGACCTCTGGGGCGAGATTTCTCAAGCCCCAAAGACTTGGGGTTGCACTGTTTTCCCACTCGAGACTACTCCCACGAGTCAGGTCAGACATCACAGCTTAGAGCACCGTCCTTGAAGGCAAGAAACAGAGCAAGAAATTACAGATTGAAAGAGTAAAAGACATACATAGTTTCCTTGCTAAAATTAAGGATGCACCTAAGTGTTGAGCTCAATTTTTGGATGCCCCAAGGGGAAATGGCAGAAGGTCACTTGGAGATGACCTCTTGGGCAGCTGACAACACTGACCTCTAGGGGAACCCTCTGTGCTAGACAAGACCTCTCCCTGCAAAAGAAAAAGGGTGGGTGAGGCTATGGGTGAGGCCATAGATGTGGTTGAGATTTCTGAGAGACAAAATCACAAAAAGGAAAGTGAGGAACTGGCGAAGGACGCCCAAATTAAGATTAGAAGGAACAGAGTCACAAGTGCTTTGGGGGAAAGTATTCTACAAAGCATGAAAAGAGCAAAGGACAACCATGTCATGGAAGCCAAGGGAAAAAACATTTGCTACACTGTATGCATTTCCCTGATCTACCAGGATGCAGGTGGCCTTGAGCCTTACTTTCCTTTTACTAACATGTAATGAAGTCATTTTTAGGGTGACGCAAAGACATCTGTACATGACAGTACTTTGTGCTGGTGACGGGGGCTGCTGATCTAGGAGAAGACTCTGATAAATTCCTCAAAGCACAGGAGAGGCTGCAAGTAAAAAGAGACACATCCACTCCTAAAGAACACCACCACGGATGGCAGGATTTGCGCTTCTGCCCTGCCTTCGTTCTTTCTTCTCTCACCTGTGTGCAAATGTACGCACGCTACTCTCTCTCTGCTGAACTCCTTTCCTGTTCTACCATCCCTGCCGCGGCCTGGCTGGTAGAAACATTTGGGCTGGGACAGGAACAAAGCCAGTAGGACTTCACAGTGTTCTTCCACCCGCTCCAATCCCATTAGCACCTCACTGGCCAGCAGGGCCCCCTGACATCAGAAAGCCCCACTCTGCCCCTCATTCACCTTGCTTCTTCCTTTCCACTTCCTACTCCGTCTGCCAACAGCAGGGCACCTCTAGACTTCAGAGACAGAGCTTGTAGAGATAGAGTGAACAAAAGCAAGGACACAGGTGACATTTAAAGAACGGCGGCTGTCTTTACACACCTATCTGTCCGTGGGAAGCATGTATCGTCAGCTGCCAAGACGCACTCGCTGACACCCACAGGTGCACTTAGGCTGTCCTGACTTCTGGACTCACTACTGAAGGGCTGTTTGGATCGCCTATTAAAAAGATTTCAAAATATGGGTGGTGTGGAACCTGGGAAAAATGAAAGCCAGTTCCCACATCTATGGCTAAATTTAAAATAAACCAAAGAGTTAAAAATGACAGCGATACCAGCCTCACATTCCCCTCCCCAGGCATCACTGACCATCCAAATGTGCCTGGATGGAGAATCAGTAACAAGCCACGCACGCGAAGATGGTTTATGGAGCACGCGAGGTAACTGAGTCACATGGCACATGTGTAGGAGTGTGTCTGTGTGCCAGGCGTGCACCCAGTCTTTAAAAGTAAAGATGGGGATGGCCTGGGCTGCATTGCCAGGTGCCCAGAATGGACCAGAGGGGGAGTCCCGGGACACTGCCACAACAGCGGGGTGTGCGCCTCAGGGGAGCACACGTAGAGCTTTGCGCACTGGCATGTGTTCATTGGGGCCCCCGGCTGGGAGCATCTTCTTCCCAAACCGTCAAGGCAATCATGTATGGGGCAGAGTGAGCATCCACTGCTCCACCCCCACCCCACCCGCCTTTTCATGGGCTCCGTGAAATGCCCGGCCAAACCCATGTGTGCTCTGTTCCAAAGTCAGTCTGGTTAATACCAGGGTGAGCTGGTTCTCCCCTTCTTTCTAGGATGGCATAAATGAGAACAAAACCTGACCTAAACCCCACAAGTGCCCCAGTCTCAAGCTAGGCTCATGCCTGAAATGCTTTCCTATCCATCCTCCATCAGATCCTTCCTAGGTGGTGCCTGTTATACGCCCTGGGCACTGCAGCTGTGCAGTTCTCAGGTGGAGATAGATGTGCAAAGGCTCTGAGGCAGAAAGTTGTGTGAGGGAAATGAGGAGCAGGTCAGCATGGCAGGAAGAGAAATTATTTGCGTAAGGACTGAAATAGAAGGGGAGGGAGGATTAAAGGGGGAATGGATGCCAAATCCCCATCTGGATGCATCTGAAGTCAGCTGGGAAGCACTGATGGTTTCAGTGAGAAAGTAATCAGATCCAGTGTGAAGCCCTGAGCAGCAATGGTGGGCACGGGAGATAAGGCTCAAGGGTAGTTTTACCCGTTCAGGTGAGCCGCGGTGGCAAGGCATGCTGAGGAGCTGTGGCTAAGCAAAGTGAAGGAAGAGATATTTCCCAGCTCAAGCAGTCAGGGCTTAGTGAGGCAGGGGGAAGGGCCAGAGCTGGAGGTGCGCATACCTGGAGCCCACTAATTTGTACAATGCACGCTGTTATAATAATTATAATAAACAGAGTATAGAAGGAAAAGGGGAGATGGGTGAGCCTTGGGAAAGGATGAAGAAGGATAGGGCCAAGAATAGGGTGAGAAGCTAGAAGTCTCAGGGAGCGCAGGAGCCAGCAAAGCAGCAAATCAGAACGAGGCTGCTGATGAGGACGTTTGCAAGCGCAGACAGAAAGAGTAGTCAGGGGAGAAAATCGTGTACAACCCGGAAAGCAGGCAATAATAACTTACTAACAGAAAAATGTCAGGTATGTTTTAAAATTTCACATAAAAATTTCCCACTGGTGAATTTTAAAATCCCTTCCCTTGGAATGTGAGTGGGAATCAGTTTCTTATTCGAGCAGATTCCGAAGCAGGGTAGGCGGAGGAGGAAGACTCTCTAGTCCAGCTGCATCACACAATAAGAACCCACCTGAAAATTTTGACTGCAACAATAAATGAGAAGTAATTCTGGTTGGGATAAAAATACTTCCTGGTAACAGAAGAAACAAGAATCAGATTAGGTTTTTAATATGCAGACAATAGATTTAAATTATCTCAGAGCTGGAGATCAAACTCTGGCTAGTGTCCTCTGCATGAGAAAACAATCCAAATTTACATTTCAAATGAGAAATCTAATTATTTAGTTAACAGATGACCTCTTGATTATAGGTTTGGAGAGAACATGTCCAGCAGTTCCAAGGCTAAGTGGGCTCCTCCGGTTTGGGTTTTATATTCCAGAGGAGGCCAGCTCTGCCTCAGCCCGTTTCTTCTCTCTGTACCTCTGACCGAAGCCTGAGACATTACTTAAATGAACAGTCATCTGCCAGAGCTGAAGCAGAAAGGAAAGGTAATTCATATATTTTAAAATTCCTCTTTGATGCTGTGGATTTTCTCCAGCATTTGGCCTTAAACTAAATCAGACTGATACAACTTCCCAGTCAAGTTTCTTGTCCTTATTCCCTATGGAGCAAAGATCTTCTAAGATGCCCCATAGAGGAGAGACACCAGGATGCACAGGCCAAATAGGTCCTAGAAACTGGCAGCCTGGGACAAAGAAATCAGCTTCACTTTGGCCAATTCAGGATTTTCAGAACTAATTGATTGTGTGCTTTTGTTTGTTTTTGGCATGGAGTACAGAAGACAGCAGATGTCACAAGCTGGAGACTGCTGTCCCTAGCAAGACCTGCTTTGCAAGGTTGGTCCCAGCAGCAGCTGGGATGCTCGATTTGGGGAGAGTTCCTACCATTTGCTGAGGAGAGTGGTTCACTGTGTCTGAATTGTGCAAATGTGGTTTATGCTTTCTTTCCAGGAGTCAGGGACTTTGGAAGGTATCAGGCAGCGTGCCAGCGTCACCAGCTCGCACAGCTTTGTGCTGAAGGCCCCGTGTGTGTTCTGTGTGACTTTGCTGGGGGAGCGCCCTGGAGGCGTCTGGTTTCCCCTCCACTGCCCACTGCCTTCCTCTTGTACTGACCCTGCTCGCTATTCTTTCAACAAAAGAAAACTCAACCATGAAGGCAGCCACATGCTAAACCTGTTGAGTCCTTCTAGGAAATCACCAAACCTGAGGGCAGTGATCGGGACCCTTGAAACACACAGTATCCATCAATGGTTTGCCAGAAAGAGTCTTCTAAGGCACACCATTAGAGAAACACTGCCCAAGTGTGCAGATTTATTGAGAGTGTATGCAAACACAACGCAGCTTCTGGCAGCTCAGATGGAATCTATAAATAGTCAATTACAATTACAAATAGGTAATTAATATGATCACTACCATGTTTTTATTACTACTGATATAATTCCGGAAAAATAAGAACCCTCTTTTCCATATCCCTGAATATTTGCCATCTGCTATATACACTGCTTCACACACCCTAACCACTCGTAGATGTTTGTTGCGTGAATTATAGGTTCTTTGCTTACAAAGTGCCGTACCAACATGGGAAAACCCATTTACAGCGTGCGATCTCAGCCCTCTTGGAGTTCACAAATCTAAAACAGACACTCCCAGTCAAGACAGAACCATAGACAAAAATGCAGACAGAAAGCTGAGCAATAAAAAGCAAATGAATGCAGAAAAAAAAGAGTAGCCAGTACACCCTCACAAAGCAGAAAGCTTCATTCATTCATTTGTTGCTAACTCAGAGGCAGAAGTGAGGATGGACTTTAGAATTCTCAATTTCTAGAGGTCTGAATGACAGAGTTTCAAGGAAGCCTTTTCTGTAAAACTGACCAAGCCGTATGAGAGAAGGCTTCCCAGTTAATGAAGAGCATGTTTAAATCGCTGGTGGTACTGCTCGAAAAACATACAGACATAAGCCAGCTGCATCAGGCGTTCCTTCAATAGGCTGCTCCTTCCAGATAAGCTCTGTCTGACTGAGGCTGGGGCTCCTGTACTAACGGAATGTAAGCGCTGCAACCTGGCCCTCCATGTGCTCTACAGCTCAAGAGCTGTGACCTGAATGTGGACACACAGCAGTCTGATGCTTCTTTGCACTTTTACTTTCCAGATTCAGTTACTACCTGCAGTCAACCTCTGCCTGAAAACATTAAATGAAAAGTTCCAGAAATTAGCAATCCTTTAAAGTTGTACATCCTTCCCAGTAGCATGTGAAATCTTCGTATACTGCACCATTTGTCTGGGAACCCCCTCACCCTGAGTCCTCCCTTTGTCCACTGTGTCTGCATTGTATATGCTACCCACCAGTTAGCGCTTACTAGCTGTCTTGGTATGAGGTTGTTATGGTTGATACATTGTGTCAACTTGGGGAGTCTAGAGGTTTGGCTGAGTGACTCAGCAGGAAGCCAGGGTGCTTACTTTGTATACATCCTGAGCCTCTGGAAGAGGAGGGCCTGGAGACTGTGTGAGAGCTACACGCCCCCTGGGTGGGGGTAGGCTGTTTACAATGTAAGGGAAGAGAAGAGGCTGCTTGCAACCGTTCCCCCTTTTGCTGGTTGTTTTTGCTGTGCTCTGCTGCCCTGAACAGTTTGCCCTCTGCTATGTGTCGCTCTGCCTCTGCCTCAGAACCAGCCAAGTATGGACTGAAACCTCCAGAAACTTTAAGCTAAATAAACCTTTCCTTCCTTCATTTTAAGTATTGGGTATTTTGTCTTAGCAACGAGAGAAAAGTAACCAAAACACAGGTCTACTGTGCTAATATTGCAGTGCTTGGTTCAAGTGACCCTTATTTTACTTAACAGTGGTCTGAAGTGCAAAAGTAGTGATGTTCACAGTTTGGAAAAAGATTATGCCAGAGAGAAGCTCTAGAATGTTTCTTTTAGGTTACAAAGATGAAAGTTTACGATGTAGTAAGGGGAAAAATCGTATGTTGAAGTTGGTAAGAGCTAGACTATCATAAGGTATTTCGAGAGACTATATTCACAACTTTTATTGCACTATATTATAATATTCCATTTTGTTATTGGCTACTACTCTTATTATACTATGCCCAATTTATAAAGGAAATTATCAAAAGTGTGTATCTATAGGATAAAACAGGATACACACAGAGCTTGGCATTTATCTTACCCTTCGTAAGAACCTGATGGGTAGGATCTCTCCTTACCCACAAGGGATACATTTCCAAACCCCCAGTGGATGCCTAAAACCACCGATAATGCCATCTCTGCACTCGATACCTGCTGAACTACTGAGCCCATGAAGGAGCATTCAACAGGGGCAGGAGGGAAGTAAATTCACTTCCAGAACAAACAAAAGCAGTCACAGAAAGTAGCTAACTGGAATGCTGTCTGTCCCTCTGTCATGCTGGGACTCCACAGTCTTGGAGGACAGATAGCTACAGAGAAGGAGCCAGCAGGGGGCCCCCAGCCTGGTGGGTGGCAAAGCAAGAGTCATTGTGTTGAAGGGAGGCAAGTGAATCTCACCATGACAAGTCTCACCCATGACAAGCGGCTCTTCTGAGGGATTCAAACATTATTAACTGCTTTTGGTATACAGTCTGTGTTTAGAAAGGGCCTTCCCCTCTCCCCTCAAGAGTCTGTGAGGAAGGGCCCGGGCAGTAGCTCACTAATTTCATTTCCTCCTCCCATTCATCTTTTTTATTTCCAACTTGAGGAGCCAAGGCTCTGCTCGCACCCTGCAGTGATAACTTATACCTGAGCTGCCGCTGGCCGCTCACGGCAGTGAGGCCTTGCTTTATTGCTCGCAAGAACAGCATGAGCAGGGCAGCAACTGTGACAGGCTGTGACTGGAGTGAGGGGGGGAGCAGGAGCCCCGTACCAGCTCTGGGCCGTGGCTTCTTCAGCTTTCCCCCAGCTGAGCTGTCACTGGGACGCTGGCAATGGCACATGCTGGGCATGGGGTGACGACAGACCAAGTCTCAGCGTCAGATCAATAATTCACTTCAGGCCCAAACTCAGCTCTTGGGCCAGGGGATGAGAATAGGACACATACGTTTTTGATGACTAAGGTCCGAACGGAAGGACTGCGTGTCCTGTATTCTACAGCACAACATCCTCTAGGGCTGGGTGATGACTGTGTACAGGAGGAAAAGGCAGCCCAGTGCCTAGAGGGTTTGCTAAGGCCTCAGAGCACAGTGACCACAGCTGGAGGAACTGAACAAAATGTCGGACTCCAGAAGAACCTCCCACCAGAATCTTCAGGGCTCTGAGGTGGCAAATAGAACAGGGTTCACTCCTGCCAATCCATCCCAGAACCAATTTAGAAGCAGCTGGGGTGAGAAACAGATAGTGATGGAGAATAAACCATCAACTCACAAAGTCATGCGTTCCTAGGACTTCAAATCCTTCAAGAAATATCATCTCAGTAAGGACCAGAGCAGCTCGCACTAGGGGCCAGATTATCAGAGAAAAGAGCTCATTCCTCTGTCTCAGACTTCTCCAGGTGGGGATGAGTTTGGGAACTAGGACTCCAAGGGGGGAAATAGCACAACAGCAAGCAATCAGACACCAGCATGGGGACCGTAGGGTCCACTTCCCCCTGCTCTGCCTTACTCCTACTTTATGGTTTCTATGTTACTCCACCTCTCCGGCCCCACTCCTTAAAACACCACCCAGGAAATCTTCAGCAATGGTTAAAATCAAAAGCCACAAATAACGTTTTCTGAGCACCACAAGCTGCCCAGCTCCGTGTACTTAGCGCGCAGTCTCACATCACCTTGGCAACGGCTCTAGGGAGAAGAGGAGGAAACCGAGACCCGCAGGTTAAGCTGCTTGCCCGCCCCAAATCACGCAGCGGCTCAGAGGGCAGGTTAGTGTGCAGACACAGGCCTGGGCGGGGCTCAAGAGGGTTTCACTCGTGACCTCTGAGACTTCCGCCTTCCAGCAGGACCCCCACCAGCCATGTGCAGCCATTAAAATCAAAAGCGGTTAAAGTGAGAAATTCACTTCCATAGTTGCAGTGGCCACCGTTTAAGTGCTTGGCATTCTCTTCCTGGCCCACGCTGCTTGGCTACTGAGTTGGAAAGCCCAGCACAGTGCAATCCTGCCCTGAAGGAAGCTCTACAGTCTCGCCCTCATCAACAGGTGAGATATGGTGCTTCCCTTCACCATTCCAGTCACTGAGCACCTGGTCCCTCAGTCACTTCTGTTTCCCGAGAGCAGTGATGTAACCACGCATCGCCAGGCTGCCATCACTAACCCGCGAGATGGTCTGGTAAACAGGCCCTCTCTGTGCCTCTTTGCAGGCCATGACCCCTCACATCGGTTTTTTGTATGTGTGAGCTGCCCTGCTGCCGTGAAGAGCCCAGTAGCTCCCCAGCCCTGGCCTCCTGGTCCTTGCACTTGGATTTTCTGGCCCCAGCACTCTGGCCTCTTGTCTCTTGTCCTTTCTCAGGGTTTTAAAATGGAGGCGAAATTCATGTCTTATAAGAGTAACCACTTAAAAGCAGCACTTAGTATATTCAGAATTTTGTGCAATCACTACTTCTGTCTAATTCCAGAATAGTTCCATTTTCATCCATAGAAACTCCAGACTGAGTAAGCAGTCACTTTCCAGTGCCCTTGGCCTACCCACTTCCACTCTCTCATTTTTAGGGATTTGTCTACTTTAGATATTTCATGTCACTAGACTTATGGGATATATGATGCTCCCTATCTGACTCCTCTCAGCCAGCTTAGTGTCTTCAAAGCCTGTTCCTGCTACACCATGTATCTGTATTTTATTTCCTTTTCATGGCTATATAATTTTACACTCTTTGGGCATAGCACATTTGTTTCAGTTGTTGGATTTCCTCACTTCTTGATTTACTGAAACAATTGGAAGTGGGAGGAACCCTATTTATAGCATATTAATAGAAACTACATTAATTTGTATTTTTATATCTTATAGTTCCAGAATCTATCTTCAGAATTATCTTTTTGGAATACCTCACTACATAGCATCTCAGGAAGACATCCATTAGGTTTCTCCATGCTACTTCCTGGTTCCTTTTTTTTTTTTTAACCAACATTATCCAAAGTGTGACTTCTTCAGTGGCTGATCATTCTCACACGATTATTATTTTAGGAAGTGGAATATGGAGTACGTTGTTGTAAATAGGTTTATCAACGGTGGGTGTCCTTACTGGGTCAAATTTTAAATTTTAAATAAATGGTTGTAGCTTTCAGTGTATCCCAGATGTCCCTAGGAAGTATAGAAGTTGTGTGTGTGTGAGTGTTAGTGTGTGTGTGTGTGTGAGTGTGAGTGTGTGT